>JASAOE010001108.1:0-34857 GCA_029964075.1 Patiria pectinifera
GACTGCCCCTCGGAGGGCCTTGGCCCGCGCATACCTGGAGGTGTATGTCTCAACTTTTGAACATGTGCTTAGTACAAATTCCCCAAACATTATACATGGATGGATAGCTTGTTATGTTGGCAACAACCTCCAGCAAGTTTGAAGTCTGTAGACCCAAATCTCGTGGAGAAAATGCGATACACGCTACAACTTTCTGCCGAGTTTCTCTCTGTGTGTATTATTTTGCACTTGACTGCCCCTCGGAGGGCCGTGGCCCGCGCATACCTGGAGGTCTATGTCTCAACTTGTTGGCATGTGCCCAGTACAAAGTCCCCAAACATTATACATGGATGGATAGCTTGTTATTTTGGCAACAACCTCCAGCAAGTTTGAAGTCGGTAGACCCAAATCTCGTGGAGAAAATGCCATACACGCTACAACTTTCTGCCGAGTTTCTCTCTGTGTGTATTATTTTGCACTTGACTGCCCCTCGGAGGGCCGTGGCCCGCGCATACCTGGAGGTCTATGTCTCAACTTGTTGGCATGTGCCCAGTGCAAAGTCCCCAAACATTATACATGGATGGATAGCTTGTTATGTTGGCAACAACCTCCAGCAAGTTTGAAGTCGGTAGACCCAAATCTCGTGGAGAAAATGCGATACACGCTACAACTTTCTGCCGAGTTTCTCTCTGTGTGTATTATTTTGCACTTGACTGCCCCTCGGAGGGCCGTGGCCCGCGCATACCTGGAGGTCTATGTCTCAACTTGTTGGCATGTGCCCAGTACAAAGTCCCCAAACATTATACATGGATGGATAGCTTGTTATGTTGGCAACAACCTCCAGCAAGTTTGAAGTCGGTAGACCCAAATCTCGTGGAGAAAATGCGATACACGCTACAACTTTCTGCCGAGTTTCTCTCTGTGTGTATTATTTTGCACTTGACTGCCCCTCGGAGGGCCGTGGCCCGCGCATACCTGGAGGTCTATGTCTCAACTTGTTGGCATGTGCCCAGTGCAAAGTCCCCAAACATTATACATGGATGGATAGCTTGTTATGTTGGCAACAACCTCCAGCAAGTTTGAAGTCGGTAGACCCAAATCTCGTGGAGAAAATGCGATACACGCTACAACTTTCTGCCGAGTTTCTCTCTGTGTGTATTATTTTGCACTTGACTGCCCCTCGGAGGGCCGTGGCCCGCGCATACCTGGAGGTCTATGTCTCAACTTGTTGGCATGTGCCCAGTGCAAAGTCCCCAAACATTATACATGGATGGATAGCTTGTTATGTTGGCAACAACCTCCAGCAAGTTTGAAGTCGGTAGACCCAAATCTCGTGGAGAAAATGCGATACATGCTACAACTTTCTGCCGAGTTTCTCTCTGTGTGTATTATTTTGCACTTGACTGCCCCTCGGAGGGCCGTGGCCCGCGCATACCTGGAGGTCTATGTCTCAACTTGTTGGCATGTGCCCAGTGCAAAGTCCCCAAACATTATACATGGATGGATAGCTTGTTATGTTGGCAACAACCTCCAGCAAGTTTGAAGTCGGTAGACCCAAATCTCGTGGAGAAAATGCGATACATGCTACAACTTTCTGCCGAGTTTCTCTCTGTGTGTATTATTTTGCACTTGACTGCCCCTCGGAGGGCCGTGGCCCGCGCATACCTGGAGGTCTATGTCTCAACTTGTTGGCATGTGCCCAGTGCAAAGTCCCCAAACATTATACATGGATGGATAGCTTGTTATGTTGGCAACAACCTCCAGCAAGTTTGAAGTCGGTAGACCCAAATCTCGTGGAGAAAATGCGATACATGCTACAACTTTCTGCCGAGTTTCTCTCTGTGTGTATTATTTTGCACTTGACTGCCCCTCGGAGGGCCGTGGCCCGCGCATACCTGGAGGTCTATGTCTCAACTTGTTGGCATGTGCCCAGTGCAAAGTCCCCAAACATTATACATGGATGGATAGCTTGTTATGTTGGCAACAACCTCCAGCAAGTTTGAAGTCGGTAGACCCAAATCTCGTGGAGAAAATGCGATACATGCTACAACTTTCTGCCGAGTTTCTCTCTGTGTGTATTATTTTGCACTTGACTGCCCCTCGGAGGGCCGTGGCCCGCGCATACCTGGAGGTCTATGTCTCAACTTGTTGGCATGTGCCCAGTGCAAAGTCCCCAAACATTATACATGGATGGATAGCTTGTTATGTTGGCAACAACCTCCAGCAAGTTTGAAGTCGGTAGACCCAAATCTCGTGGAGAAAATGCGATACATGCTACAACTTTCTGCCGAGTTTCTCTCTGTGTGTATTATTTTGCACTTGACTGCCCCTCGGAGGGCCGTGGCCCGCGCATACCTGGAGGTCTATGTCTCAACTTGTTGGCATGTGCCCAGTGCAAAGTCCCCAAACATTATACATGGATGGATAGCTTGTTATGTTGGCAACAACCTCCAGCAAGTTTGAAGTCGGTAGACCCAAATCTCGTGGAGAAAATGCGATACATGCTACAACTTTCTGCCGAGTTTCTCTCTGTGTGTATTATTTTGCACTTGACTGCCCCTCGGAGGGCCGTGGCCCGCGCATACCTGGAGGTCTATGTCTCAACTTGTTGGCATGTGCCCAGTGCAAAGTCCCCAAACATTATACATGGATGGATAGCTTGTTATGTTGGCAACAACCTCCAGCAAGTTTGAAGTCGGTAGACCCAAATCTCGTGGAGAAAATGCGATACATGCTACAACTTTCTGCCGAGTTTCTCTCTGTGTGTATTATTTTGCACTTGACTGCCCCTCGGAGGGCCGTGGCCCGCGCATACCTGGAGGTCTATGTCTCAACTTGTTGGCATGTGCCCAGTGCAAAGTCCCCAAACATTATACATGGATGGATAGCTTGTTATGTTGGCAACAACCTCCAGCAAGTTTGAAGTCGGTAGACCCAAATCTCGTGGAGAAAATGCGATACATGCTACAACTTTCTGCCGAGTTTCTCTCTGTGTGTATTATTTTGCACTTGACTGCCCCTCGGAGGGCCGTGGCCCGCGCATACCTGGAGGTCTATGTCTCAACTTGTTGGCATGTGCCCAGTGCAAAGTCCCCAAACATTATACATGGATGGATAGCTTGTTATGTTGGCAACAACCTCCAGCAAGTTTGAAGTCGGTAGACCCAAATCTCGTGGAGAAAATGCGATACATGCTACAACTTTCTGCCGAGTTTCTCTCTGTGTGTATTATTTTGCACTTGACTGCCCCTCGGAGGGCCGTGGCCCGCGCATACCTGGAGGTCTATGTCTCAACTTGTTGGCATGTGCCCAGTGCAAAGTCCCCAAACATTATACATGGATGGATAGCTTGTTATGTTGGCAACAACCTCCAGCAAGTTTGAAGTCGGTAGACCCAAATCTCGTGGAGAAAATGCGATACATGCTACAACTTTCTGCCGAGTTTCTCTCTGTGTGTATTATTTTGCACTTGACTGCCCCTCGGAGGGCCGTGGCCCGCGCATACCTGGAGGTCTATGTCTCAACTTGTTGGCATGTGCCCAGTGCAAAGTCCCCAAACATTATACATGGATGGATAGCTTGTTATGTTGGCAACAACCTCCAGCAAGTTTGAAGTCGGTAGACCCAAATCTCGTGGAGAAAATGCGATACATGCTACAACTTTCTGCCGAGTTTCTCTCTGTGTGTATTATTTTGCACTTGACTGCCCCTCGGAGGGCCGTGGCCCGCGCATACCTGGAGGTCTATGTCTCAACTTGTTGGCATGTGCCCAGTGCAAAGTCCCCAAACATTATACATGGATGGATAGCTTGTTATGTTGGCAACAACCTCCAGCAAGTTTGAAGTCGGTAGACCCAAATCTCGTGGAGAAAATGCGATACATGCTACAACTTTCTGCCGAGTTTCTCTCTGTGTGTATTATTTTGCACTTGACTGCCCCTCGGAGGGCCGTGGCCCGCGCATACCTGGAGGTCTATGTCTCAACTTGTTGGCATGTGCCCAGTGCAAAGTCCCCAAACATTATACATGGATGGATAGCTTGTTATGTTGGCAACAACCTCCAGCAAGTTTGAAGTCGGTAGACCCAAATCTCGTGGAGAAAATGCGATACATGCTACAACTTTCTGCCGAGTTTCTCTCTGTGTGTATTATTTTGCACTTGACTGCCCCTCGGAGGGCCGTGGCCCGCGCATACCTGGAGGTCTATGTCTCAACTTGTTGGCATGTGCCCAGTGCAAAGTCCCCAAACATTATACATGGATGGATAGCTTGTTATGTTGGCAACAACCTCCAGCAAGTTTGAAGTCGGTAGACCCAAATCTCGTGGAGAAAATGCGATACATGCTACAACTTTCTGCCGAGTTTCTCTCTGTGTGTATTATTTTGCACTTGACTGCCCCTCGGAGGGCCGTGGCCCGCGCATACCTGGAGGTCTATGTCTCAACTTGTTGGCATGTGCCCAGTGCAAAGTCCCCAAACATTATACATGGATGGATAGCTTGTTATGTTGGCAACAACCTCCAGCAAGTTTGAAGTCGGTAGACCCAAATCTCGTGGAGAAAATGCGATACATGCTACAACTTTCTGCCGAGTTTCTCTCTGTGTGTATTATTTTGCACTTGACTGCCCCTCGGAGGGCCGTGGCCCGCGCATACCTGGAGGTCTATGTCTCAACTTGTTGGCATGTGCCCAGTGCAAAGTCCCCAAACATTATACATGGATGGATAGCTTGTTATGTTGGCAACAACCTCCAGCAAGTTTGAAGTCGGTAGACCCAAATCTCGTGGAGAAAATGCGATACATGCTACAACTTTCTGCCGAGTTTCTCTCTGTGTGTATTATTTTGCACTTGACTGCCCCTCGGAGGGCCGTGGCCCGCGCATACCTGGAGGTCTATGTCTCAACTTGTTGGCATGTGCCCAGTGCAAAGTCCCCAAACATTATACATGGATGGATAGCTTGTTATGTTGGCAACAACCTCCAGCAAGTTTGAAGTCGGTAGACCCAAATCTCGTGGAGAAAATGCGATACATGCTACAACTTTCTGCCGAGTTTCTCTCTGTGTGTATTATTTTGCACTTGACTGCCCCTCGGAGGGCCGTGGCCCGCGCATACCTGGAGGTCTATGTCTCAACTTGTTGGCATGTGCCCAGTGCAAAGTCCCCAAACATTATACATGGATGGATAGCTTGTTATGTTGGCAACAACCTCCAGCAAGTTTGAAGTCGGTAGACCCAAATCTCGTGGAGAAAATGCGATACATGCTACAACTTTCTGCCGAGTTTCTCTCTGTGTGTATTATTTTGCACTTGACTGCCCCTCGGAGGGCCGTGGCCCGCGCATACCTGGAGGTCTATGTCTCAACTTGTTGGCATGTGCCCAGTGCAAAGTCCCCAAACATTATACATGGATGGATAGCTTGTTATGTTGGCAACAACCTCCAGCAAGTTTGAAGTCGGTAGACCCAAATCTCGTGGAGAAAATGCGATACATGCTACAACTTTCTGCCGAGTTTCTCTCTGTGTGTATTATTTTGCACTTGACTGCCCCTCGGAGGGCCGTGGCCCGCGCATACCTGGAGGTCTATGTCTCAACTTGTTGGCATGTGCCCAGTGCAAAGTCCCCAAACATTATACATGGATGGATAGCTTGTTATGTTGGCAACAACCTCCAGCAAGTTTGAAGTCGGTAGACCCAAATCTCGTGGAGAAAATGCGATACATGCTACAACTTTCTGCCGAGTTTCTCTCTGTGTGTATTATTTTGCACTTGACTGCCCCTCGGAGGGCCGTGGCCCGCGCATACCTGGAGGTCTATGTCTCAACTTGTTGGCATGTGCCCAGTGCAAAGTCCCCAAACATTATACATGGATGGATAGCTTGTTATGTTGGCAACAACCTCCAGCAAGTTTGAAGTCGGTAGACCCAAATCTCGTGGAGAAAATGCGATACATGCTACAACTTTCTGCCGAGTTTCTCTCTGTGTGTATTATTTTGCACTTGACTGCCCCTCGGAGGGCCGTGGCCCGCGCATACCTGGAGGTCTATGTCTCAACTTGTTGGCATGTGCCCAGTGCAAAGTCCCCAAACATTATACATGGATGGATAGCTTGTTATGTTGGCAACAACCTCCAGCAAGTTTGAAGTCGGTAGACCCAAATCTCGTGGAGAAAATGCGATACATGCTACAACTTTCTGCCGAGTTTCTCTCTGTGTGTATTATTTTGCACTTGACTGCCCCTCGGAGGGCCGTGGCCCGCGCATACCTGGAGGTCTATGTCTCAACTTGTTGGCATGTGCCCAGTGCAAAGTCCCCAAACATTATACATGGATGGATAGCTTGTTATGTTGGCAACAACCTCCAGCAAGTTTGAAGTCGGTAGACCCAAATCTCGTGGAGAAAATGCGATACATGCTACAACTTTCTGCCGAGTTTCTCTCTGTGTGTATTATTTTGCACTTGACTGCCCCTCGGAGGGCCGTGGCCCGCGCATACCTGGAGGTCTATGTCTCAACTTGTTGGCATGTGCCCAGTGCAAAGTCCCCAAACATTATACATGGATGGATAGCTTGTTATGTTGGCAACAACCTCCAGCAAGTTTGAAGTCGGTAGACCCAAATCTCGTGGAGAAAATGCGATACATGCTACAACTTTCTGCCGAGTTTCTCTCTGTGTGTATTATTTTGCACTTGACTGCCCCTCGGAGGGCCGTGGCCCGCGCATACCTGGAGGTCTATGTCTCAACTTGTTGGCATGTGCCCAGTGCAAAGTCCCCAAACATTATACATGGATGGATAGCTTGTTATGTTGGCAACAACCTCCAGCAAGTTTGAAGTCGGTAGACCCAAATCTCGTGGAGAAAATGCGATACATGCTACAACTTTCTGCCGAGTTTCTCTCTGTGTGTATTATTTTGCACTTGACTGCCCCTCGGAGGGCCGTGGCCCGCGCATACCTGGAGGTCTATGTCTCAACTTGTTGGCATGTGCCCAGTGCAAAGTCCCCAAACATTATACATGGATGGATAGCTTGTTATGTTGGCAACAACCTCCAGCAAGTTTGAAGTCGGTAGACCCAAATCTCGTGGAGAAAATGCGATACATGCTACAACTTTCTGCCGAGTTTCTCTCTGTGTGTATTATTTTGCACTTGACTGCCCCTCGGAGGGCCGTGGCCCGCGCATACCTGGAGGTCTATGTCTCAACTTGTTGGCATGTGCCCAGTGCAAAGTCCCCAAACATTATACATGGATGGATAGCTTGTTATGTTGGCAACAACCTCCAGCAAGTTTGAAGTCGGTAGACCCAAATCTCGTGGAGAAAATGCGATACATGCTACAACTTTCTGCCGAGTTTCTCTCTGTGTGTATTATTTTGCACTTGACTGCCCCTCGGAGGGCCGTGGCCCGCGCATACCTGGAGGTCTATGTCTCAACTTGTTGGCATGTGCCCAGTGCAAAGTCCCCAAACATTATACATGGATGGATAGCTTGTTATGTTGGCAACAACCTCCAGCAAGTTTGAAGTCGGTAGACCCAAATCTCGTGGAGAAAATGCGATACATGCTACAACTTTCTGCCGAGTTTCTCTCTGTGTGTATTATTTTGCACTTGACTGCCCCTCGGAGGGCCGTGGCCCGCGCATACCTGGAGGTCTATGTCTCAACTTGTTGGCATGTGCCCAGTGCAAAGTCCCCAAACATTATACATGGATGGATAGCTTGTTATGTTGGCAACAACCTCCAGCAAGTTTGAAGTCGGTAGACCCAAATCTCGTGGAGAAAATGCGATACATGCTACAACTTTCTGCCGAGTTTCTCTCTGTGTGTATTATTTTGCACTTGACTGCCCCTCGGAGGGCCGTGGCCCGCGCATACCTGGAGGTCTATGTCTCAACTTGTTGGCATGTGCCCAGTGCAAAGTCCCCAAACATTATACATGGATGGATAGCTTGTTATGTTGGCAACAACCTCCAGCAAGTTTGAAGTCGGTAGACCCAAATCTCGTGGAGAAAATGCGATACATGCTACAACTTTCTGCCGAGTTTCTCTCTGTGTGTATTATTTTGCACTTGACTGCCCCTCGGAGGGCCGTGGCCCGCGCATACCTGGAGGTCTATGTCTCAACTTGTTGGCATGTGCCCAGTGCAAAGTCCCCAAACATTATACATGGATGGATAGCTTGTTATGTTGGCAACAACCTCCAGCAAGTTTGAAGTCGGTAGACCCAAATCTCGTGGAGAAAATGCGATACATGCTACAACTTTCTGCCGAGTTTCTCTCTGTGTGTATTATTTTGCACTTGACTGCCCCTCGGAGGGCCGTGGCCCGCGCATACCTGGAGGTCTATGTCTCAACTTGTTGGCATGTGCCCAGTGCAAAGTCCCCAAACATTATACATGGATGGATAGCTTGTTATGTTGGCAACAACCTCCAGCAAGTTTGAAGTCGGTAGACCCAAATCTCGTGGAGAAAATGCGATACATGCTACAACTTTCTGCCGAGTTTCTCTCTGTGTGTATTATTTTGCACTTGACTGCCCCTCGGAGGGCCGTGGCCCGCGCATACCTGGAGGTCTATGTCTCAACTTGTTGGCATGTGCCCAGTGCAAAGTCCCCAAACATTATACATGGATGGATAGCTTGTTATGTTGGCAACAACCTCCAGCAAGTTTGAAGTCGGTAGACCCAAATCTCGTGGAGAAAATGCGATACATGCTACAACTTTCTGCCGAGTTTCTCTCTGTGTGTATTATTTTGCACTTGACTGCCCCTCGGAGGGCCGTGGCCCGCGCATACCTGGAGGTCTATGTCTCAACTTGTTGGCATGTGCCCAGTGCAAAGTCCCCAAACATTATACATGGATGGATAGCTTGTTATGTTGGCAACAACCTCCAGCAAGTTTGAAGTCGGTAGACCCAAATCTCGTGGAGAAAATGCGATACATGCTACAACTTTCTGCCGAGTTTCTCTCTGTGTGTATTATTTTGCACTTGACTGCCCCTCGGAGGGCCGTGGCCCGCGCATACCTGGAGGTCTATGTCTCAACTTGTTGGCATGTGCCCAGTGCAAAGTCCCCAAACATTATACATGGATGGATAGCTTGTTATGTTGGCAACAACCTCCAGCAAGTTTGAAGTCGGTAGACCCAAATCTCGTGGAGAAAATGCGATACATGCTACAACTTTCTGCCGAGTTTCTCTCTGTGTGTATTATTTTGCACTTGACTGCCCCTCGGAGGGCCGTGGCCCGCGCATACCTGGAGGTCTATGTCTCAACTTGTTGGCATGTGCCCAGTGCAAAGTCCCCAAACATTATACATGGATGGATAGCTTGTTATGTTGGCAACAACCTCCAGCAAGTTTGAAGTCGGTAGACCCAAATCTCGTGGAGAAAATGCGATACATGCTACAACTTTCTGCCGAGTTTCTCTCTGTGTGTATTATTTTGCACTTGACTGCCCCTCGGAGGGCCGTGGCCCGCGCATACCTGGAGGTCTATGTCTCAACTTGTTGGCATGTGCCCAGTGCAAAGTCCCCAAACATTATACATGGATGGATAGCTTGTTATGTTGGCAACAACCTCCAGCAAGTTTGAAGTCGGTAGACCCAAATCTCGTGGAGAAAATGCGATACATGCTACAACTTTCTGCCGAGTTTCTCTCTGTGTGTATTATTTTGCACTTGACTGCCCCTCGGAGGGCCGTGGCCCGCGCATACCTGGAGGTCTATGTCTCAACTTGTTGGCATGTGCCCAGTGCAAAGTCCCCAAACATTATACATGGATGGATAGCTTGTTATGTTGGCAACAACCTCCAGCAAGTTTGAAGTCGGTAGACCCAAATCTCGTGGAGAAAATGCGATACATGCTACAACTTTCTGCCGAGTTTCTCTCTGTGTGTATTATTTTGCACTTGACTGCCCCTCGGAGGGCCGTGGCCCGCGCATACCTGGAGGTCTATGTCTCAACTTGTTGGCATGTGCCCAGTGCAAAGTCCCCAAACATTATACATGGATGGATAGCTTGTTATGTTGGCAACAACCTCCAGCAAGTTTGAAGTCGGTAGACCCAAATCTCGTGGAGAAAATGCGATACATGCTACAACTTTCTGCCGAGTTTCTCTCTGTGTGTATTATTTTGCACTTGACTGCCCCTCGGAGGGCCGTGGCCCGCGCATACCTGGAGGTCTATGTCTCAACTTGTTGGCATGTGCCCAGTGCAAAGTCCCCAAACATTATACATGGATGGATAGCTTGTTATGTTGGCAACAACCTCCAGCAAGTTTGAAGTCGGTAGACCCAAATCTCGTGGAGAAAATGCGATACATGCTACAACTTTCTGCCGAGTTTCTCTCTGTGTGTATTATTTTGCACTTGACTGCCCCTCGGAGGGCCGTGGCCCGCGCATACCTGGAGGTCTATGTCTCAACTTGTTGGCATGTGCCCAGTGCAAAGTCCCCAAACATTATACATGGATGGATAGCTTGTTATGTTGGCAACAACCTCCAGCAAGTTTGAAGTCGGTAGACCCAAATCTCGTGGAGAAAATGCGATACATGCTACAACTTTCTGCCGAGTTTCTCTCTGTGTGTATTATTTTGCACTTGACTGCCCCTCGGAGGGCCGTGGCCCGCGCATACCTGGAGGTCTATGTCTCAACTTGTTGGCATGTGCCCAGTGCAAAGTCCCCAAACATTATACATGGATGGATAGCTTGTTATGTTGGCAACAACCTCCAGCAAGTTTGAAGTCGGTAGACCCAAATCTCGTGGAGAAAATGCGATACATGCTACAACTTTCTGCCGAGTTTCTCTCTGTGTGTATTATTTTGCACTTGACTGCCCCTCGGAGGGCCGTGGCCCGCGCATACCTGGAGGTCTATGTCTCAACTTGTTGGCATGTGCCCAGTGCAAAGTCCCCAAACATTATACATGGATGGATAGCTTGTTATGTTGGCAACAACCTCCAGCAAGTTTGAAGTCGGTAGACCCAAATCTCGTGGAGAAAATGCGATACATGCTACAACTTTCTGCCGAGTTTCTCTCTGTGTGTATTATTTTGCACTTGACTGCCCCTCGGAGGGCCGTGGCCCGCGCATACCTGGAGGTCTATGTCTCAACTTGTTGGCATGTGCCCAGTGCAAAGTCCCCAAACATTATACATGGATGGATAGCTTGTTATGTTGGCAACAACCTCCAGCAAGTTTGAAGTCGGTAGACCCAAATCTCGTGGAGAAAATGCGATACATGCTACAACTTTCTGCCGAGTTTCTCTCTGTGTGTATTATTTTGCACTTGACTGCCCTACGGAGGGCTGTGGCCCGCGCATACCTGGAGGTCTATGTCTCAACTTGTTGGCATGTGCCCAGTGCAAAGTCCCCAAACATTATACATGGATGGATAGCTTGTTATGTTGGCAACAACCTCCAGCAAGTTTGAAGTCGGTAGACCCAAATCTCGTGGAGAAAATGCGATACATGCTACAACTTTCTGCCGAGTTTCTCTCTGTGTGTATTATTTTGCACTTTATTGCCCTTCGGAGGGCCGTGGCCCGCGCATACCTGGAGGTCTATGTCTCAACTTGTTGGCATGTGCCCAGTGCAAAGTCCCCAAACATTATACATGGATGGATAGCTTGTTATGTTGGCAACAACCTCCAGCAAGTTTGAAGTCGGTAGACCCAAATCTCGTGGAGAAAATGCGATACATGCTACAACTTTCTGCCGAGTTTCTCTCTGTGTGTATTATTTTGCACTTGACTGCCCCTCGGAGGGCCGTGGCCCGCGCATACCTGGAGGTCTATGTCTCAACTTGTTGGCATGTGCCCAGTGCAAAGTCCCCAAACATTATACATGGATGGATAGCTTGTTATGTTGGCAACAACCTCCAGCAAGTTTGAAGTCGGTAGACCCAAATCTCGTGGAGAAAATGCGATACATGCTACAACTTTCTGCCGAGTTTCTCTCTGTGTGTATTATTTTGCACTTGACTGCCCCTCGGAGGGCCGTGGCCCGCGCATACCTGGAGGTCTATGTCTCAACTTGTTGGCATGTGCCCAGTGCAAAGTCCCCAAACATTATACATGGATGGATAGCTTGTTATGTTGGCAACAACCTCCAGCAAGTTTGAAGTCGGTAGACCCAAATCTCGTGGAGAAAATGCGATACATGCTACAACTTTCTGCCGAGTTTCTCTCTGTGTGTATTATTTTGCACTTGACTGCCCCTCGGAGGGCCGTGGCCCGCGCATACCTGGAGGTCTATGTCTCAACTTGTTGGCATGTGCCCAGTGCAAAGTCCCCAAACATTATACATGGATGGATAGCTTGTTATGTTGGCAACAACCTCCAGCAAGTTTGAAGTCGGTAGACCCAAATCTCGTGGAGAAAATGCGATACATGCTACAACTTTCTGCCGAGTTTCTCTCTGTGTGTATTATTTTGCACTTGACTGCCCCTCGGGGGCCGTGGCCCGCGCATACCTGGAGGTCTATGTCTCAACTTGTTGGCATGTGCCCAGTGCAAAGTCCCCAAACATTATACATGGATGGATAGCTTGTTATGTTGGCAACAACCTCCAGCAAGTTTGAAGTCGGTAGACCCAAATCTCGTGGAGAAAATGCGATACATGCTACAACTTTCTGCCGAGTTTCTCTCTGTGTGTATTATTTTGCACTTGACTGCCCCTCGGAGGGCCGTGGCCCGCGCATACCTGGAGGTCTATGTCTCAACTTGTTGGCATGTGCCCAGTGCAAAGTCCCCAAACATTATACATGGATGGATAGCTTGTTATGTTGGCAACAACCTCCAGCAAGTTTGAAGTCGGTAGACCCAAATCTCGTGGAGAAAATGCGATACATGCTACAACTTTCTGCCGAGTTTCTCTCTGTGTGTATTATTTTGCACTTGACTGCCCCTCGGAGGGCCGTGGCCCGCGCATACCTGGAGGTCTATGTCTCAACTTGTTGGCATGTGCCCAGTGCAAAGTCCCCAAACATTATACATGGATGGATAGCTTGTTATGTTGGCAACAACCTCCAGCAAGTTTGAAGTCGGTAGACCCAAATCTCGTGGAGAAAATGCGATACATGCTACAACTTTCTGCCGAGTTTCTCTCTGTGTGTATTATTTTGCACTTGACTGCCCCTCGGAGGGCCGTGGCCCGCGCATACCTGGAGGTCTATGTCTCAACTTGTTGGCATGTGCCCAGTGCAAAGTCCCCAAACATTATACATGGATGGATAGCTTGTTATGTTGGCAACAACCTCCAGCAAGTTTGAAGTCGGTAGACCCAAATCTCGTGGAGAAAATGCGATACATGCTACAACTTTCTGCCGAGTTTCTCTCTGTGTGTATTATTTTGCACTTGACTGCCCCCCGGAGGGCCGTGGCCCGCGCATACCTGGAGGTCTATGTCTCAACTTGTTGGCATGTGCCCAGTGCAAAGTCCCCAAACATTATACATGGATGGATAGCTTGTTATGTTGGCAACAACCTCCAGCAAGTTTGAAGTCGGTAGACCCAAATCTCGTGGAGAAAATGCGATACATGCTACAACTTTCTGCCGAGTTTCTCTCTGTGTGTATTATTTTGCACTTGACTGCCCCTCGGAGGGCCGTGGCCCGCGCATACCTGGAGGTCTATGTCTCAACTTGTTGGCATGTGCCCAGTGCAAAGTCCCCAAACATTATACATGGATGGATAGCTTGTTATGTTGGCAACAACCTCCAGCAAGTTTGAAGTCGGTAGACCCAAATCTCGTGGAGAAAATGCGATACATGCTACAACTTTCTGCCGAGTTTCTCTCTGTGTGTATTATTTTGCACTTGACTCCCATCGGAGGGCCGTGGCCCGCGCATACCTGGAGGTCTATGTCTCAACTTGTTGGCATGTGCCCAGTGCAAAGTCCCCAAACATTATACATGGATGGATAGCTTGTTATGTTGGCAACAACCTCCAGCAAGTTTGAAGTCGGTAGACCCAAATCTCGTGGAGAAAATGCGATACATGCTACAACTTTCTGCCGAGTTTCTCTCTGTGTGTATTATTTTGCACTTGACTGCCCCTCGGAGGGCCGTGGCCCGCGCATACCTGGAGGTCTATGTCTCAACTTGTTGGCATGTGCCCAGTGCAAAGTCCCCAAACATTATACATGGATGGATAGCTTGTTATGTTGGCAACAACCTCCAGCAAGTTTGAAGTCGGTAGACCCAAATCTCGTGGAGAAAATGCGATACATGCTACAACTTTCTGCCGAGTTTCTCTCTGTGTGTATTATTTTGCACTTGACTGCCTCGCGGAGGGCCGTGGCCCGCGCATACCTGGAGGTCTATGTCTCAACTTGTTGGCATGTGCCCAGTGCAAAGTCCCCAAACATTATACATGGATGGATAGCTTGTTATGTTGGCAACAACCTCCAGCAAGTTTGAAGTCGGTAGACCCAAATCTCGTGGAGAAAATGCGATACATGCTACAACTTTCTGCCGAGTTTCTCTCTGTGTGTATTATTTTGCACTTGACTGCCTCGGAGGGCCGTGGCCCGCGCATACCTGGAGGTCTATGTCTCAACTTGTTGGCATGTGCCCAGTGCAAAGTCCCCAAACATTATACATGGATGGATAGCTTGTTATGTTGGCAACAACCTCCAGCAAGTTTGAAGTCGGTAGACCCAAATCTCGTGGAGAAAATGCGATACATGCTACAACTTTCTGCCGAGTTTCTCTCTGTGTGTATTATTTTGCACTTGACTGCCCCTCGGAGGGCCGTGGCCCGCGCATACCTGGAGGTCTATGTCTCAACTTGTTGGCATGTGCCCAGTGCAAAGTCCCCAAACATTATACATGGATGGATAGCTTGTTATGTTGGCAACAACCTCCAGCAAGTTTGAAGTCGGTAGACCCAAATCTCGTGGAGAAAATGCGATACATGCTACAACTTTCTGCCGAGTTTCTCTCTGTGTGTATTATTTTGCACTTGACTGCCCCTCGGAGGGCCGTGGCCCGCGCATACCTGGAGGTCTATGTCTCAACTTGTTGGCATGTGCCCAGTGCAAAGTCCCCAAACATTATACATGGATGGATAGCTTGTTATGTTGGCAACAACCTCCAGCAAGTTTGAAGTCGGTAGACCCAAATCTCGTGGAGAAAATGCGATACATGCTACAACTTTCTGCCGAGTTTCTCTCTGTGTGTATTATTTTGCACTTGACTGCCCCTCGGAGGGCCGTGGCCCGCGCATACCTGGAGGTCTATGTCTCAACTTGTTGGCATGTGCCCAGTGCAAAGTCCCCAAACATTATACATGGATGGATAGCTTGTTATGTTGGCAACAACCTCCAGCAAGTTTGAAGTCGGTAGACCCAAATCTCGTGGAGAAAATGCGATACATGCTACAACTTTCTGCCGAGTTTCTCTCTGTGTGTATTATTTTGCACTTGACTGCCCCTCGGAGGGCCGTGGCCCGCGCATACCTGGAGGTCTATGTCTCAACTTGTTGGCATGTGCCCAGTGCAAAGTCCCCAAACATTATACATGGATGGATAGCTTGTTATGTTGGCAACAACCTCCAGCAAGTTTGAAGTCGGTAGACCCAAATCTCGTGGAGAAAATGCGATACATGCTACAACTTTCTGCCGAGTTTCTCTCTGTGTGTATTATTTTGCACTTGACTGCCCCTCGGAGGGCCGTGGCCCGCGCATACCTGGAGGTCTATGTCTCAACTTGTTGGCATGTGCCCAGTGCAAAGTCCCCAAACATTATACATGGATGGATAGCTTGTTATGTTGGCAACAACCTCCAGCAAGTTTGAAGTCGGTAGACCCAAATCTCGTGGAGAAAATGCGATACATGCTACAACTTTCTGCCGAGTTTCTCTCTGTGTGTATTATTTTGCACTTGACTGCCCCTCGGAGGGCCGTGGCCCGCGCATACCTGGAGGTCTATGTCTCAACTTGTTGGCATGTGCCCAGTGCAAAGTCCCCAAACATTATACATGGATGGATAGCTTGTTATGTTGGCAACAACCTCCAGCAAGTTTGAAGTCGGTAGACCCAAATCTCGTGGAGAAAATGCGATACATGCTACAACTTTCTGCCGAGTTTCTCTCTGTGTGTATTATTTTGCACTTGACTGCCCCTCGGAGGGCCGTGGCCCGCGCATACCTGGAGGTCTATGTCTCAACTTGTT
Organism: Patiria pectinifera; assembly: GCA_029964075.1. Lineage (NCBI taxonomy): Eukaryota > Metazoa > Echinodermata > Asteroidea > Valvatida > Asterinidae > Patiria > Patiria pectinifera. Next base: position 16,156 of record JASAOE010001108.1, read on the forward strand.
GGCATGTGCCCAGTGCAAAGTCCCCAAACATTATACATGGATGGATAGCTTGTTATGTTGGCAACAACCTCCAGCAAGTTTGAAGTCGGTAGACCCAAATCTCGTGGAGAAAATGCGATACATGCTACAACTTTCTGCCGAGTTTCTCTCTGTGTGTATTATTTTGCACTTGACTGCCCCTCGGAGGGCCGTGGCCCGCGCATACCTGGAGGTCTATGTCTCAACTTGTTGGCATGTGCCCAGTGCAAAGTCCCCAAACATTATACATGGATGGATAGCTTGTTATGTTGGCAACAACCTCCAGCAAGTTTGAAGTCGGTAGACCCAAATCTCGTGGAGAAAATGCGATACATGCTACAACTTTCTGCCGAGTTTCTCTCTGTGTGTATTATTTTGCACTTGACTGCCCCTCGGAGGGCCGTGGCCCGCGCATACCTGGAGGTCTATGTCTCAACTTGTTGGCATGTGCCCAGTGCAAAGTCCCCAAACATTATACATGGATGGATAGCTTGTTATGTTGGCAACAACCTCCAGCAAGTTTGAAGTCGGTAGACCCAAATCTCGTGGAGAAAATGCGATACATGCTACAACTTTCTGCCGAGTTTCTCTCTGTGTGTATTATTTTGCACTTGACTGCCCCTCGGAGGGCCGTGGCCCGCGCATACCTGGAGGTCTATGTCTCAACTTGTTGGCATGTGCCCAGTGCAAAGTCCCCAAACATTATACATGGATGGATAGCTTGTTATGTTGGCAACAACCTCCAGCAAGTTTGAAGTCGGTAGACCCAAATCTCGTGGAGAAAATGCGATACATGCTACAACTTTCTGCCGAGTTTCTCTCTGTGTGTATTATTTTGCACTTGACTGCCCCTCGGAGGGCCGTGGCCCGCGCATACCTGGAGGTCTATGTCTCAACTTGTTGGCATGTGCCCAGTGCAAAGTCCCCAAACATTATACATGGATGGATAGCTTGTTATGTTGGCAACAACCTCCAGCAAGTTTGAAGTCGGTAGACCCAAATCTCGTGGAGAAAATGCGATACATGCTACAACTTTCTGCCGAGTTTCTCTCTGTGTGTATTATTTTGCACTTGACTGCCCTCGGAGGGCCGTGGCCCGCGCATACCTGGAGGTCTATGTCTCAACTTGTTGGCATGTGCCCAGTGCAAAGTCCCCAAACATTATACATGGATGGATAGCTTGTTATGTTGGCAACAACCTCCAGCAAGTTTGAAGTCGGTAGACCCAAATCTCGTGGAGAAAATGCGATACATGCTACAACTTTCTGCCGAGTTTCTCTCTGTGTGTATTATTTTGCACTTGACTGCCCCTCGGAGGGCCGTGGCCCGCGCATACCTGGAGGTCTATGTCTCAACTTGTTGGCATGTGCCCAGTGCAAAGTCCCCAAACATTATACATGGATGGATAGCTTGTTATGTTGGCAACAACCTCCAGCAAGTTTGAAGTCGGTAGACCCAAATCTCGTGGAGAAAATGCGATACATGCTACAACTTTCTGCCGAGTTTCTCTCTGTGTGTATTATTTTGCACTTGACTGCCCCTCGGAGGGCCGTGGCCCGCGCATACCTGGAGGTCTATGTCTCAACTTGTTGGCATGTGCCCAGTGCAAAGTCCCCAAACATTATACATGGATGGATAGCTTGTTATGTTGGCAACAACCTCCAGCAAGTTTGAAGTCGGTAGACCCAAATCTCGTGGAGAAAATGCGATACATGCTACAACTTTCTGCCGAGTTTCTCTCTGTGTGTATTATTTTGCACTTGACTGCCCTCGGAGGGCCGTGGCCCGCGCATACCTGGAGGTCTATGTCTCAACTTGTTGGCATGTGCCCAGTGCAAAGTCCCCAAACATTATACATGGATGGATAGCTTGTTATGTTGGCAACAACCTCCAGCAAGTTTGAAGTCGGTAGACCCAAATCTCGTGGAGAAAATGCGATACATGCTACAACTTTCTGCCGAGTTTCTCTCTGTGTGTATTATTTTGCACTTGACTGCCCCTCGGAGGGCCGTGGCCCGCGCATACCTGGAGGTCTATGTCTCAACTTGTTGGCATGTGCCCAGTGCAAAGTCCCCAAACATTATACATGGATGGATAGCTTGTTATGTTGGCAACAACCTCCAGCAAGTTTGAAGTCGGTAGACCCAAATCTCGTGGAGAAAATGCGATACATGCTACAACTTTCTGCCGAGTTTCTCTCTGTGTGTATTATTTTGCACTTGACTGCCCCTCGGAGGGCCGTGGCCCGCGCATACCTGGAGGTCTATGTCTCAACTTGTTGGCATGTGCCCAGTGCAAAGTCCCCAAACATTATACATGGATGGATAGCTTGTTATGTTGGCAACAACCTCCAGCAAGTTTGAAGTCGGTAGACCCAAATCTCGTGGAGAAAATGCGATACATGCTACAACTTTCTGCCGAGTTTCTCTCTGTGTGTATTATTTTGCACTTGACTGCCCCTCGGAGGGCCGTGGCCCGCGCATACCTGGAGGTCTATGTCTCAACTTGTTGGCATGTGCCCAGTGCAAAGTCCCCAAACATTATACATGGATGGATAGCTTGTTATGTTGGCAACAACCTCCAGCAAGTTTGAAGTCGGTAGACCCAAATCTCGTGGAGAAAATGCGATACATGCTACAACTTTCTGCCGAGTTTCTCTCTGTGTGTATTATTTTGCACTTGACTGCCCCTCGGAGGGCCGTGGCCCGCGCATACCTGGAGGTCTATGTCTCAACTTGTTGGCATGTGCCCAGTGCAAAGTCCCCAAACATTATACATGGATGGATAGCTTGTTATGTTGGCAACAACCTCCAGCAAGTTTGAAGTCGGTAGACCCAAATCTCGTGGAGAAAATGCGATACATGCTACAACTTTCTGCCGAGTTTCTCTCTGTGTGTATTATTTTGCACTTGACTGCCCCTCGGAGGGCCGTGGCCCGCGCATACCTGGAGGTCTATGTCTCAACTTGTTGGCATGTGCCCAGTGCAAAGTCCCCAAACATTATACATGGATGGATAGCTTGTTATGTTGGCAACAACCTCCAGCAAGTTTGAAGTCGGTAGACCCAAATCTCGTGGAGAAAATGCGATACATGCTACAACTTTCTGCCGAGTTTCTCTCTGTGTGTATTATTTTGCACTTGACTGCCCCTCGGAGGGCCGTGGCCCGCGCATACCTGGAGGTCTATGTCTCAACTTGTTGGCATGTGCCCAGTGCAAAGTCCCCAAACATTATACATGGATGGATAGCTTGTTATGTTGGCAACAACCTCCAGCAAGTTTGAAGTCGGTAGACCCAAATCTCGTGGAGAAAATGCGATACATGCTACAACTTTCTGCCGAGTTTCTCTCTGTGTGTATTATTTTGCACTTGACTGCCCCTCGGAGGGCCGTGGCCCGCGCATACCTGGAGGTCTATGTCTCAACTTGTTGGCATGTGCCCAGTGCAAAGTCCCCAAACATTATACATGGATGGATAGCTTGTTATGTTGGCAACAACCTCCAGCAAGTTTGAAGTCGGTAGACCCAAATCTCGTGGAGAAAATGCGATACATGCTACAACTTTCTGCCGAGTTTCTCTCTGTGTGTATTATTTTGCACTTGACTGCCCCTCGGAGGGCCGTGGCCCGCGCATACCTGGAGGTCTATGTCTCAACTTGTTGGCATGTGCCCAGTGCAAAGTCCCCAAACATTATACATGGATGGATAGCTTGTTATGTTGGCAACAACCTCCAGCAAGTTTGAAGTCGGTAGACCCAAATCTCGTGGAGAAAATGCGATACATGCTACAACTTTCTGCCGAGTTTCTCTCTGTGTGTATTATTTTGCACTTGACTGCCCCTCGGAGGGCCGTGGCCCGCGCATACCTGGAGGTCTATGTCTCAACTTGTTGGCATGTGCCCAGTGCAAAGTCCCCAAACATTATACATGGATGGATAGCTTGTTATGTTGGCAACAACCTCCAGCAAGTTTGAAGTCGGTAGACCCAAATCTCGTGGAGAAAATGCGATACATGCTACAACTTTCTGCCGAGTTTCTCTCTGTGTGTATTATTTTGCACTTGACTGCCCCTCGGAGGGCCGTGGCCCGCGCATACCTGGAGGTCTATGTCTCAACTTGTTGGCATGTGCCCAGTGCAAAGTCCCCAAACATTATACATGGATGGATAGCTTGTTATGTTGGCAACAACCTCCAGCAAGTTTGAAGTCGGTAGACCCAAATCTCGTGGAGAAAATGCGATACATGCTACAACTTTCTGCCGAGTTTCTCTCTGTGTGTATTATTTTGCACTTGACTGCCCCTCGGAGGGCCGTGGCCCGCGCATACCTGGAGGTCTATGTCTCAACTTGTTGGCATGTGCCCAGTGCAAAGTCCCCAAACATTATACATGGATGGATAGCTTGTTATGTTGGCAACAACCTCCAGCAAGTTTGAAGTCGGTAGACCCAAATCTCGTGGAGAAAATGCGATACATGCTACAACTTTCTGCCGAGTTTCTCTCTGTGTGTATTATTTTGCACTTGACTGCCCCTCGGAGGGCCGTGGCCCGCGCATACCTGGAGGTCTATGTCTCAACTTGTTGGCATGTGCCCAGTGCAAAGTCCCCAAACATTATACATGGATGGATAGCTTGTTATGTTGGCAACAACCTCCAGCAAGTTTGAAGTCGGTAGACCCAAATCTCGTGGAGAAAATGCGATACATGCTACAACTTTCTGCCGAGTTTCTCTCTGTGTGTATTATTTTGCACTTGACTGCCCCTCGGAGGGCCGTGGCCCGCGCATACCTGGAGGTCTATGTCTCAACTTGTTGGCATGTGCCCAGTGCAAAGTCCCCAAACATTATACATGGATGGATAGCTTGTTATGTTGGCAACAACCTCCAGCAAGTTTGAAGTCAGTAGACCCAAATCTCGTGGAGAAAATGCGATACATGCTACAACTTTCTGCCGAGTTTCTCTCTGTGTGTATTATTTTGCACTTGACTGCCCCTCGGAGGGCCGTGGCCCGCGCATACCTGGAGGTCTATGTCTCAACTTGTTGGCATGTGCCCAGTGCAAAGTCCCCAAACATTATACATGGATGGATAGCTTGTTATGTTGGCAACAACCTCCAGCAAGTTTGAAGTCGGTAGACCCAAATCTCGTGGAGAAAATGCGATACATGCTACAACTTTCTGCCGAGTTTCTCTCTGTGTGTATTATTTTGCACTTGACTGCCCCTCGGAGGGCCGTGGCCCGCGCATACCTGGAGGTCTATGTCTCAACTTGTTGGCATGTGCCCAGTGCAAAGTCCCCAAACATTATACATGGATGGATAGCTTGTTATGTTGGCAACAACCTCCAGCAAGTTTGAAGTCGGTAGACCCAAATCTCGTGGAGAAAATGCGATACATGCTACAACTTTCTGCCGAGTTTCTCTCTGTGTGTATTATTTTGCACTTGACTGCCCCTCGGAGGGCCGTGGCCCGCGCATACCTGGAGGTCTATGTCTCAACTTGTTGGCATGTGCCCAGTGCAAAGTCCCCAAACATTATACATGGATGGATAGCTTGTTATGTTGGCAACAACCTCCAGCAAGTTTGAAGTCGGTAGACCCAAATCTCGTGGAGAAAATGCGATACATGCTACAACTTTCTGCCGAGTTTCTCTCTGTGTGTATTATTTTGCACTTGACTGCCCCTCGGAGGGCCGTGGCCCGCGCATACCTGGAGGTCTATGTCTCAACTTGTTGGCATGTGCCCAGTGCAAAGTCCCCAAACATTATACATGGATGGATAGCTTGTTATGTTGGCAACAACCTCCAGCAAGTTTGAAGTCGGTAGACCCAAATCTCGTGGAGAAAATGCGATACATGCTACAACTTTCTGCCGAGTTTCTCTCTGTGTGTATTATTTTGCACTTGACTGCCCCTCGGAGGGCCGTGGCCCGCGCATACCTGGAGGTCTATGTCTCAACTTGTTGGCATGTGCCCAGTGCAAAGTCCCCAAACATTATACATGGATGGATAGCTTGTTATGTTGGCAACAACCTCCAGCAAGTTTGAAGTCGGTAGACCCAAATCTCGTGGAGAAAATGCGATACATGCTACAACTTTCTGCCGAGTTTCTCTCTGTGTGTATTATTTTGCACTTGACTGCCCCTCGGAGGGCCGTGGCCCGCGCATACCTGGAGGTCTATGTCTCAACTTGTTGGCATGTGCCCAGTGCAAAGTCCCCAAACATTATACATGGATGGATAGCTTGTTATGTTGGCAACAACCTCCAGCAAGTTTGAAGTCGGTAGACCCAAATCTCGTGGAGAAAATGCGATACATGCTACAACTTTCTGCCGAGTTTCTCTCTGTGTGTATTATTTTGCACTTGACTGCCCCTCGGAGGGCCGTGGCCCGCGCATACCTGGAGGTCTATGTCTCAACTTGTTGGCATGTGCCCAGTGCAAAGTCCCCAAACATTATACATGGATGGATAGCTTGTTATGTTGGCAACAACCTCCAGCAAGTTTGAAGTCGGTAGACCCAAATCTCGTGGAGAAAATGCGATACATGCTACAACTTTCTGCCGAGTTTCTCTCTGTGTGTATTATTTTGCACTTGACTGCCCCTCGGAGGGCCGTGGCCCGCGCATACCTGGAGGTCTATGTCTCAACTTGTTGGCATGTGCCCAGTGCAAAGTCCCCAAACATTATACATGGATGGATAGCTTGTTATGTTGGCAACAACCTCCAGCAAGTTTGAAGTCGGTAGACCCAAATCTCGTGGAGAAAATGCGATACATGCTACAACTTTCTGCCGAGTTTCTCTCTGTGTGTATTATTTTGCACTTGACTGCCCCTCGGAGGGCCGTGGCCCGCGCATACCTGGAGGTCTATGTCTCAACTTGTTGGCATGTGCCCAGTGCAAAGTCCCCAAACATTATACATGGATGGATAGCTTGTTATGTTGGCAACAACCTCCAGCAAGTTTGAAGTCGGTAGACCCAAATCTCGTGGAGAAAATGCGATACATGCTACAACTTTCTGCCGAGTTTCTCTCTGTGTGTATTATTTTGCACTTGACTGCCCCTCGGAGGGCCGTGGCCCGCGCATACCTGGAGGTCTATGTCTCAACTTGTTGGCATGTGCCCAGTGCAAAGTCCCCAAACATTATACATGGATGGATAGCTTGTTATGTTGGCAACAACCTCCAGCAAGTTTGAAGTCGGTAGACCCAAATCTCGTGGAGAAAATGCGATACATGCTACAACTTTCTGCCGAGTTTCTCTCTGTGTGTATTATTTTGCACTTGACTGCCCCTCGGAGGGCCGTGGCCCGCGCATACCTGGAGGTCTATGTCTCAACTTGTTGGCATGTGCCCAGTGCAAAGTCCCCAAACATTATACATGGATGGATAGCTTGTTATGTTGGCAACAACCTCCAGCAAGTTTGAAGTCGGTAGACCCAAATCTCGTGGAGAAAATGCGATACATGCTACAACTTTCTGCCGAGTTTCTCTCTGTGTGTATTATTTTGCACTTGACTGCCCCTCGGAGGGCCGTGGCCCGCGCATACCTGGAGGTCTATGTCTCAACTTGTTGGCATGTGCCCAGTGCAAAGTCCCCAAACATTATACATGGATGGATAGCTTGTTATGTTGGCAACAACCTCCAGCAAGTTTGAAGTCGGTAGACCCAAATCTCGTGGAGAAAATGCGATACATGCTACAACTTTCTGCCGAGTTTCTCTCTGTGTGTATTATTTTGCACTTGACTGCCCCTCGGAGGGCCGTGGCCCGCGCATACCTGGAGGTCTATGTCTCAACTTGTTGGCATGTGCCCAGTGCAAAGTCCCCAAACATTATACATGGATGGATAGCTTGTTATGTTGGCAACAACCTCCAGCAAGTTTGAAGTCCGTAGACCCAAATCTCGTGGAGAAAATGCGATACATGCTACAACTTTCTGCCGAGTTTCTCTCTGTGTGTATTATTTTGCACTTGACTGCCCCTCGGAGGGCCGTGGCCCGCGCATACCTGGAGGTCTATGTCTCAACTTGTTGGCATGTGCCCAGTGCAAAGTCCCCAAACATTATACATGGATGGATAGCTTGTTATGTTGGCAACAACCTCCAGCAAGTTTGAAGTCGGTAGACCCAAATCTCGTGGAGAAAATGCGATACATGCTACAACTTTCTGCCGAGTTTCTCTCTGTGTGTATTATTTTGCACTTGACTGCCCCTCGGAGGGCCGTGGCCCTCGCATACCTGGAGGTCTATGTCTCAACTTGTTGGCATGTGCCCAGTGCAAAGTCCCCAAACATTATACATGGATGGATAGCTTGTTATGTTGGCAACAACCTCCAGCAAGTTTGAAGTCGGTAGACCCAAATCTCGTGGAGAAAATGCGATACATGCTACAACTTTCTGCCGAGTTTCTCTCTGTGTGTATTATTTTGCACTTGACTGCCCCTCGGAGGGCCGTGGCCCGCGCATACCTGGAGGTCTATGTCTCAACTTGTTGGCATGTGCCCAGTGCAAAGTCCCCAAACATTATACATGGATGGATAGCTTGTTATGTTGGCAACAACCTCCAGCAAGTTTGAAGTCGGTAGACCCAAATCTCGTGGAGAAAATGCGATACATGCTACAACTTTCTGCCGAGTTTCTCTCTGTGTGTATTATTTTGCACTTGACTGCCCCTCGGAGGGCCGTGGCCCGCGCATACCTGGAGGTCTATGTCTCAACTTGTTGGCATGTGCCCAGTGCAAAGTCCCCAAACATTATACATGGATGGATAGCTTGTTATGTTGGCAACAACCTCCAGCAAGTTTGAAGTCAGTGTACCCAAATCTCGTGGAGAAAATGCGATACATGCTACAACTTTCTGCCGAGTTTCTCTCTGTGTGTATTATTTTGCACTTGACTGCCCCTCGGAGGGCCGTGGCCCGCGCATACCTGGAGGTCTATGTCTCAACTTGTTGGCATGTGCCCAGTGCAAAGTCCCCAAACATTATACATGGATGGATAGCTTGTTATGTTGGCAACAACCTCCAGCAAGTTTGAAGTCGGTAGACCCAAATCTCGTGGAGAAAATGCGATACATGCTACAACTTTCTGCCGAGTTTCTCTCTGTGTGTATTATTTTGCACTTGACTGCCCCTCGGAGGGCCGTGGCCCGCGCATACCTGGAGGTCTATGTCTCAACTTGTTGGCATGTGCCCAGTGCAAAGTCCCCAAACATTATACATGGATGGATAGCTTGTTATGTTGGCAACAACCTCCAGCAAGTTTGAAGTCGGTAGACCCAAATCTCGTGGAGAAAATGCGATACATGCTACAACTTTCTGCCGAGTTTCTCTCTGTGTGTATTATTTTGCACTTGACTGCCCCTCGGAGGGCCGTGGCCCGCGCATACCTGGAGGTCTATGTCTCAACTTGTTGGCATGTGCCCAGTGCAAAGTCCCCAAACATTATACATGGATGGATAGCTTGTTATGTTGGCAACAACCTCCAGCAAGTTTGAAGTCAGTAGACCCAAATCTCGTGGAGAAAATGCGATACATGCTACAACTTTCTGCCGAGTTTCTCTCTGTGTGTATTATTTTGCACTTGACTGCCCCTCGGAGGGCCGTGGCCCGCGCATACCTGGAGGTCTATGTCTCAACTTGTTGGCATGTGCCCAGTGCAAAGTCCCCAAACATTATACATGGATGGATAGCTTGTTATGTTGGCAACAACCTCCAGCAAGTTTGAAGTCGGTAGACCCAAATCTCGTGGAGAAAATGCGATACATGCTACAACTTTCTGCCGAGTTTCTCTCTGTGTGTATTATTTTGCACTTGACTGCCCCTCGGAGGGCCGTGGCCCGCGCATACCTGGAGGTCTATGTCTCAACTTGTTGGCATGTGCCCAGTGCAAAGTCCCCAAACATTATACATGGATGGATAGCTTGTTATGTTGGCAACAACCTCCAGCAAGTTTGAAGTCGGTAGACCCAAATCTCGTGGAGAAAATGCGATACATGCTACAACTTTCTGCCGAGTTTCTCTCTGTGTGTATTATTTTGCACTTGACTGCCCCTCGGAGGGCCGTGGCCCGCGCATACCTGGAGGTCTATGTCTCAACTTGTTGGCATGTGCCCAGTGCAAAGTCCCCAAACATTATACATGGATGGATAGCTTGTTATGTTGGCAACAACCTCCAGCAAGTTTGAAGTCGGTAGACCCAAATCTCGTGGAGAAAATGCGATACATGCTACAACTTTCTGCCGAGTTTCTCTCTGTGTGTATTATTTTGCACTTGACTGCCCCTCGGAGGGCCGTGGCCCGCGCATACCTGGAGGTCTATGTCTCAACTTGTTGGCATGTGCCCAGTGCAAAGTCCCCAAACATTATACATGGATGGATAGCTTGTTATGTTGGCAACAACCTCCAGCAAGTTTGAAGTCGGTAGACCCAAATCTCGTGGAGAAAATGCGATACATGCTACAACTTTCTGCCGAGTTTCTCTCTGTGTGTATTATTTTGCACTTGACTGCCCCTCGGAGGGCCGTGGCCCGCGCATACCTGGAGGTCTATGTCTCAACTTGTTGGCATGTGCCCAGTGCAAAGTCCCCAAACATTATACATGGATGGATAGCTTGTTATGTTGGCAACAACCTCCAGCAAGTTTGAAGTCGGTAGACCCAAATCTCGTGGAGAAAATGCGATACATGCTACAACTTTCTGCCGAGTTTCTCTCTGTGTGTATTATTTTGCACTTGACTGCCCCTCGGAGGGCCGTGGCCCGCGCATACCTGGAGGTCTATGTCTCAACTTGTTGGCATGTGCCCAGTGCAAAGTCCCCAAACATTATACATGGATGGATAGCTTGTTATGTTGGCAACAACCTCCAGCAAGTTTGAAGTCAGTAGCCCCAAATCTCGTGGAGAAAATGCGATACATGCTACAACTTTCTGCCGAGTTTCTCTCTGTGTGTATTATTTTGCACTTGACTGCCCCTCGGAGGGCCGTGGCCCGCGCATACCTGGAGGTCTATGTCTCAACTTGTTGGCATGTGCCCAGTGCAAAGTCCCCAAACATTATACATGGATGGATAGCTTGTTATGTTGGCAACAACCTCCAGCAAGTTTGAAGTCCGTAGACCCAAATCTCGTGGAGAAAATGCGATACATGCTACAACTTTCTGCCGAGTTTCTCTCTGTGTGTATTATTTTGCACTTGACTGCCCCTCGGAGGGCCGTGGCCCGCGCATACCTGGAGGTCTATGTCTCAACTTGTTGGCATGTGCCCAGTGCAAAGTCCCCAAACATTATACATGGATGGATAGCTTGTTATGTTGGCAACAACCTCCAGCAAGTTTGAAGTCCGTAGACCCAATACTCGTGGAGAAAATGCGATACATGCTACAACTTTCTGCCGAGTTTCTCTCTGTGTGTATTATTTTGCACTTGACTGCCCCTCGGAGGGCCGTGGCCCGCGCATACCTGGAGGTCTATGTCTCAACTTGTTGGCATGTGCCCAGTGCAAAGTCCCCAAACATTATACATGGATGGATAGCTTGTTATGTTGGCAACAACCTCCAGCAAGTTTGAAGTCCGTAGACCCAAATCTCGTGGAGAAAATGCGATACATGCTACAACTTTCTGCCGAGTTTCTCTCTGTGTGTATTATTTTGCACTTGACTGCCCCTCGGAGGGCCGTGGCCCGCGCATACCTGGAGGTCTATGTCTCAACTTGTTGGCATGTGCCCAGTGCAAAGTCCCCAAACATTATACATGGATGGATAGCTTGTTATGTTGGCAACAACCTCCAGCAAGTTTGAAGTCGGTAGACCCAAATCTCGTGGAGAAAATGCGATACATGCTACAACTTTCTGCCGAGTTTCTCTCTGTGTGTATTATTTTGCACTTGACTGCCCCTCGGAGGGCCGTGGCCCGCGCATACCTGGAGGTCTATGTCTCAACTTGTTGGCATGTGCCCAGTGCAAAGTCCCCAAACATTATACATGGATGGATAGCTTGTTATGTTGGCAACAACCTCCAGCAAGTTTGAAGTCAGTAGACCCAAATCTCGTGGAGAAAATGCGATACATGCTACAACTTTCTGCCGAGTTTCTCTCTGTGTGTATTATTTTGCACTTGACTGCCCCTCGGAGGGCCGTGGCCCGCGCATACCTGGAGGTCTATGTCTCAACTTGTTGGCATGTGCCCAGTGCAAAGTCCCCAAACATTATACATGGATGGATAGCTTGTTATGTTGGCAACAACCTCCAGCAAGTTTGAAGTCTGTAGACCCAAATCTCGTGGAGAAAATGCGATACATGCTACAACTTTCTGCCGAGTTTCTCTCTGTGTGTATTATTTTGCACTTGACTGCCCCTCGGAGGGCCGTGGCCCGCGCATACCTGGAGGTCTATGTCTCAACTTGTTGGCATGTGCCCAGTGCAAAGTCCCCAAACATTATACATGGATGGATAGCTTGTTATGTTGGCAACAACCTCCAGCAAGTTTGAAGTCGGTAGACCCAAATCTCGTGGAGAAAATGCGATACATGCTACAACTTTCTGCCGAGTTTCTCTCTGTGTGTATTATTTTGCACTTGACTGCCCCTCGGAGGGCCGTGGCCCGCGCATACCTGGAGGTCTATGTCTCAACTTGTTGGCATGTGCCCAGTGCAAAGTCCCCAAACATTATACATGGATGGATAGCTTGTTATGTTGGCAACAACCTCCAGCAAGTTTGAAGTCAGTAGACCCAAATCTCGTGGAGAAAATGCGATACATGCTACAACTTTCTGCCGAGTTTCTCTCTGTGTGTATTATTTTGCACTTGACTGCCCCTCGGAGGGCCGTGGCCCGCGCATACCTGGAGGTCTATGTCTCAACTTGTTGGCATGTGCCCAGTGCAAAGTCCCCAAACATTATACATGGATGGATAGCTTGTTATGTTGGCAACAACCTCCAGCAAGTTTGAAGTCAGTAGACCCAAATCTCGTGGAGAAAATGCGATACATGCTACAACTTTCTGCCGAGTTTCTCTCTGTGTGTATTATTTTGCACTTGACTGCCCCTCGGAGGGCCGTGGCCCGCGCATACCTGGAGGTCTATGTCTCAACTTGTTGGCATGTGCCCAGTGCAAAGTCCCCAAACATTATACATGGATGGATAGCTTGTTATGTTGGCAACAACCTCCAGCAAGTTTGAAGTCCGTAGACCCAAATCTCGTGGAGAAAATGCGATACATGCTACAACTTTCTGCCGAGTTTCTCTCTGTGTGTATTATTTTGCACTTGACTGCCCCTCGGAGGGCCGTGGCCCGCGCATACCTGGAGGTCTATGTCTCAACTTGTTGGCATGTGCCCAGTGCAAAGTCCCCAAACATTATACATGGATGGATAGCTTGTTATGTTGGCAACAACCTCCAGCAAGTTTGAAGTAAGTAGACCCAAATCTCGTGGAGAAAATGCGATACATGCTACAACTTTCTGCCGAGTTTCTCTCTGTGTGTATTATTTTGCACTTGACTGCCCCTCGGAGGGCCGTGGCCCGCGCATACCTGGAGGTCTATGTCTCAACTTGTTGGCATGTGCCCAGTGCAAAGTCCCCAAACATTATACATGGATGGATAGCTTGTTATGTTGGCAACAACCTCCAGCAAGTTTGAAGTCGGTAGACCCAAATCTCGTGGAGAAAATGCGATACATGCTACAACTTTCTGCCGAGTTTCTCTCTGTGTGTATTATTTTGCACTTGACTGCCCCTCGGAGGGCCGTGGCCCGCGCATACCTGGAGGTCTATGTCTCAACTTGTTGGCATGTGCCCAGTGCAAAGTCCCCAAACATTATACATGGATGGATAGCTTGTTATGTTGGCAACAACCTCCAGCAAGTTTGAAGTCGGTAGACCCAAATCTCGTGGAGAAAATGCGATACATGCTACAACTTTCTGCCGAGTTTCTCTCTGTGTGTATTATTTTGCACTTGACTGCCCCTCTGATGGCCGTGGCCCGCGCATACCTGGAGGTCTATGTCTCAACTTGTTGGCATGTGCCCAGTGCAAAGTCCCCAAACATTATACATGGATGGATAGCTTGTTATGTTGGCAACAACCTCCAGCAAGTTTGAAGTCGGTAGACCCAAATCTCGTGGAGAAAATGCGATACATGCTACAACTTTCTGCCGAGTTTCTCTCTGTGTGTATTATTTTGCACTTGACTGCCCCTCGGAGGGCCGTGGCCCGCGCATACCTGGAGGTCTATGTCTCAACTTGTTGGCATGTGCCCAGTGCAAAGTCCCCAAACATTATACATGGATGGATAGCTTGTTATGTTGGCAACAACCTCCAGCAAGTTTGAAGTCGGTAGACCCAAATCTCGTGGAGAAAATGCGATACATGCTACAACTTTCTGCCGAGTTTCTCTCTGTGTGTATTATTTTGCACTTGACTGCCCCTCGGAGGGCCGTGGCCCGCGCATACCTGGAGGTCTATGTCTCAACTTGTTGGCATGTGCCCAGTGCAAAGTCCCCAAACATTATACATGGATGGATAGCTTGTTATGTTGGCAACAACCTCCAGCAAGTTTGAAGTCGGTAGACCCAAATCTCGTGGAGAAAATGCGATACATGCTACAACTTTCTGCCGAGTTTCTCTCTGTGTGTATTATTTTGCACTTGACTGCCCCTCGGAGGGCCGTGGCCCGCGCATACCTGGAGGTCTATGTCTCAACTTGTTGGCATGTGCCCAGTGCAAAGTCCCCAAACATTATACATGGATGGATAGCTTGTTATGTTGGCAACAACCTCCAGCAAGTTTGAAGTCGGTAGACCCAAATCTCGTGGAGAAAATGCGATACATGCTACAACTTTCTGCCGAGTTTCTCTCTGTGTGTATTATTTTGCACTTGACTGCCCCTCGGCGGCACGTGGCCCGCGCATACCTGGAGGTCTATGTCTCAACTTGTTGGCATGTGCCCAGTGCAAAGTCCCCAAACATTATACATGGATGGATAGCTTGTTATGTTGGCAACAACCTCCAGCAAGTTTGAAGTCGGTAGACCCAAATCTCGTGGAGAAAATGCGATACATGCTACAACTTTCTGCCGAGTTTCTCTCTGTGTGTATTATTTTGCACTTGACTGCCCCTCGGAGGGCCGTGGCCCGCGCATACCTGGAGGTCTATGTCTCAACTTGTTGGCATGTGCCCAGTGCAAAGTCCCCAAACATTATACATGGATGGATAGCTTGTTATGTTGGCAACAACCTCCAGCAAGTTTGAAGTCGGTAGACCCAAATCTCGTGGAGAAAATGCGATACATGCTACAACTTTCTGCCGAGTTTCTCTCTGTGTGTATTATTTTGCACTTGACTGCCCCTCGGAGGGCCGTGGCCCGCGCATACCTGGAGGTCTATGTCTCAACTTGTTGGCATGTGCCCAGTGCAAAGTCCCCAAACATTATACATGGATGGATAGCTTGTTATGTTGGCAACAACCTCCAGCAAGTTTGAAGTCGGTAGACCCAAATCTCGTGGAGAAAATGCGATACATGCTACAACTTTCTGCCGAGTTTCTCTCTGTGTGTATTATTTTGCACTTGACTGCCCCTCGGAGGGCCGTGGCCCGCGCATACCTGGAGGTCTATGTCTCAACTTGTTGGCATGTGCCCAGTGCAAAGTCCCCAAACATTATACATGGATGGATAGCTTGTTATGTTGGCAACAACCTCCAGCAAGTTTGAAGTCGGTAGACCCAAATCTCGTGGAGAAAATGCGATACATGCTACAACTTTCTGCCGAGTTTCTCTCTGTGTGTATTATTTTGCACTTGACTGCCCCTCGGAGGGCCGTGGCCCGCGCATACCTGGAGGTCTATGTCTCAACTTGTTGGCATGTGCCCAGTGCAAAGTCCCCAAACATTATACATGGATGGATAGCTTGTTATGTTGGCAACAACCTCCAGCAAGTTTGAAGTCGGTAGACCCAAATCTCGTGGAGAAAATGCGATACATGCTACAACTTTCTGCCGAGTTTCTCTCTGTGTGTATTATTTTGCACTTGACTGCCCCTCGGAGGGCCGTGGCCCGCGCATACCTGGAGGTCTATGTCTCAACTTGTTGGCATGTGCCCAGTGCAAAGTCCCCAAACATTATACATGGATGGATAGCTTGTTATGTTGGCAACAACCTCCAGCAAGTTTGAAGTCGGTAGACCCAAATCTCGTGGAGAAAATGCGATACATGCTACAACTTTCTGCCGAGTTTCTCTCTGTGTGTATTATTTTGCACTTGACTGCCCCTCGGAGGGCCGTGGCCCGCGCATACCTGGAGGTCTATGTCTCAACTTGTTGGCATGTGCCCAGTGCAAAGTCCCCAAACATTATACATGGATGGATAGCTTGTTATGTTGGCAACAACCTCCAGCAAGTTTGAAGTCCGTAGACCCAATACTCGTGGAGAAAATGCGATACATGCTACAACTTTCTGCCGAGTTTCTCTCTGTGTGTATTATTTTGCACTTGACTGCCCCTCGGAGGGCCGTGGCCCGCGCATACCTGGAGGTCTATGTCTCAACTTGTTGGCATGTGCCCAGTGCAAAGTCCCCAAACATTATACATGGATGGATAGCTTGTTATGTTGGCAACAACCTCCAGCAAGTTTGAAGTCAGTAGACCCAAATCTCGTGGAGAAAATGCGATACATGCTACAACTTTCTGCCGAGTTTCTCTCTGTGTGTATTATTTTGCACTTGACTGCCCCTCGGAGGGCCGTGGCCCGCGCATACCTGGAGGTCTATGTCTCAACTTGTTGGCATGTGCCCAGTGCAAAGTCCCCAAACATTATACATGGATGGATAGCTTGTTATGTTGGCAACAACCTCCAGCAAGTTTGAAGTCGGTAGACCCAAATCTCGTGGAGAAAATGCGATACATGCTACAACTTTCTGCCGAGTTTCTCTCTGTGTGTATTATTTTGCACTTGACTGCCCCTCGGAGGGCCGTGGCCCGCGCATACCTGGAGGTCTATGTCTCAACTTGTTGGCATGTGCCCAGTGCAAAGTCCCCAAACATTATACATGGATGGATAGCTTGTTATGTTGGCAACAACCTCCAGCAAGTTTGAAGTCGGTAGACCCAAATCTCGTGGAGAAAATGCGATACATGCTACAACTTTCTGCCGAGTTTCTCTCTGTGTGTATTATTTTGCACTTGACTGCCCCTCGGAGGGCCGTGGCCCGCGCATACCTGGAGGTCTATGTCTCAACTTGTTGGCATGTGCCCAGTGCAAAGTCCCCAAACATTATACATGGATGGATAGCTTGTTATGTTGGCAACAACCTCCAGCAAGTTTGAAGTCGGTAGACCCAAATCTCGTGGAGAAAATGCGATACATGCTACAACTTTCTGCCGAGTTTCTCTCTGTGTGTATTATTTTGCACTTGACTGCCCCTCGGAGGCCGTGGCCCGCGCATACCTGGAGGTCTATGTCTCAACTTGTTGGCATGTGCCCAGTGCAAAGTCCCCAAACATTATACATGGATGGATAGCTTGTTATGTTGGCAACAACCTCCAGCAAGTTTGAAGTCGGTAGACCCAAATCTCGTGGAGAAAATGCGATACATGCTACAACTTTCTGCCGAGTTTCTCTCTGTGTGTATTATTTTGCACTTGACTGCCCCTCGGAGGGCCGTGGCCCGCGCATACCTGGAGGTCTATGTCTCAACTTGTTGGCATGTGCCCAGTGCAAAGTCCCCAAACATTATACATGGATGGATAGCTTGTTATGTTGGCAACAACCTCCAGCAAGTTTGAAGTCGGTAGACCCAAATCTCGTGGAGAAAATGCGATACATGCTACAACTTTCTGCCGAGTTTCTCTCTGTGTGTATTATTTTGCACTTGACTGACCATCGGAGGGCCGTGGCCCGCGCATACCTGGAGGTCTATGTCTCAACTTGTTGGCATGTGCCCAGTGCAAAGTCCCCAAACATTATACATGGATGGATAGCTTGTTATGTTGGCAACAACCTCCAGCAAGTTTGAAGTCGGTAGACCCAAATCTCGTGGAGAAAATGCGATACATGCTACAACTTTCTGCCGAGTTTCTCTCTGTGTGTATTATTTTGCACTTGACTGCCCCTCGGAGGGCCGTGGCCCGCGCATACCTGGAGGTCTATGTCTCAACTTGTTGGCATGTGCCCAGTGCAAAGTCCCCAAACATTATACATGGATGGATAGCTTGTTATGTTGGCAACAACCTCCAGCAAGTTTGAAGTCGGTAGACCCAAATCTCGTGGAGAAAATGCGATACATGCTACAACTTTCTGCCGAGTTTCTCTCTGTGTGTATTATTTTGCACTTGACTGCCCCTCGGAGGGCCGTGGCCCGCGCATACCTGGAGGTCTATGTCTCAACTTGTTGGCATGTGCCCAGTGCAAAGTCCCCAAACATTATACATGGATGGATAGCTTGTTATGTTGGCAACAACCTCCAGCAAGTTTGAAGTCGGTAGACCCAAATCTCGTGGAGAAAATGCGATACATGCTACAACTTTCTGCCGAGTTTCTCTCTGTGTGTATTATTTTGCACTTGACTGCCCCTCGGAGGGCCGTGGCCCACGCATACCTGGAGGTCTATGTCTCAACTTGTTGGCATGTGCCCAGTGCAAAGTCCCCAAACATTATACATGGATGGATAGCTTGTTATGTTGGCAACAACCTCCAGC
>JASAOE010000111.1:0-25000 GCA_029964075.1 Patiria pectinifera
AATTTGAGCCCATTGGTTCTGGATCTGCCCTTGATTAATAACTTTTTTGGGTCTATTTTGGACATTTACCATCCTCTGAAAATATGCTTTTATTTCAGGTTTCTTTGGTGCCCGTAATGCACAAAAGATACACATGAATAATTGTCAGGCCACAAATAATTCAATAAATATTTGCAAAGTTATTAGTCCATTAGTTGATATACATGTACTTTCAAAGTAGCAATTTAAAAAAAAAAAATTCTATTAAAAGAAATTTCCAGGGTGAAACTCAAAATTAGCACAGGCTTAAACCCAAATCCTCTGCATTTTTGAAAAACTGTTTTGGTTAGGGTGAACTTTAAAGGGTCCACAAAATGAATTTTACACTGGAGCTTGCTTGTACAATGTAGCAAACATCCATTCCTCTATGAGACATCCCTTTTTGGTAAAACGGTTTGCAAAGTGCACTTTTTAAAACATTTCAATGTTTCATGCTTTTCCTGACAACTGAGCTGAGGGCACTGTTGCTGTGATGTCTCTTTAGGAACACACTCAGGTTTTTTCTTTTTGATTTTGTAAACCTAAAATTCTGCTTATTGAAAAGATCTGTGCATAAATTTTTCTCATTGTCTTACTGTCATATATACCAAAACAACAATGAACCACTGCAAGCAGAAAAATTACCACAGCAAACCCCTAAAATTCTGGTGACTTTTTATGCTGAAGCAGATGTGAAACTGAAGTTTTTGCCTTGAATGACGTCACAGTTTGCTCATGAATATGGAAATTTTCATTAGCATTAAAACCACATTTTTATGCATTTATTCATTTGAATCTGATATCCAACAAGCTTACTGTATCCCCCAATTCATTTTAAAGGGAATGTACAACATTTGCTTTTGCTGCAGTTTTCAGAAATAAATGGATTTGGAGGATTAGTTTGTTATAGCAAATATTGTTGAACTGACTTGCTTCACGTTTTGGGTTCGGAGATGCTGGGAAATCCAAGAAACCCAACCATGTTGTTGTAGTCTGGTTCCCTGACCCCACTTAAGATGAAACAGAGCAATTTATAGACTTTGGGGAATTGTATGGTCAGAGAATCAGTCTAGCAGGCTTGTACCCCTTCACAGGTGTTTAATCAATTGCAAAGAAAATGCGGAATAACTAAATGTGAAAAATTAGAAGCAGTTTTTTAAAACGCCAGTTTTCCCCAACGCTGGTCGGCTGACCAGCGTTGGAAAAATGCAAGTTTTCTTGAAAATGTCAGCACACCAGGAGCCACGATTTTACAGGATACTTTAGACTGTCATTCCCTAACAATCCAGTAAGATATTTCGTGATAATTTGATCATTTTGTTTTTTGATGTTTTCAAATGTCAAAGTTGAATTTAAGTACATGTATTTGTGTGAAATCTGATATTAAAAGGTATATCATACCCGGTAGGGCCTACATGTATTATTTTCTAAATGTATTGGTTAATAAAGAAAATATTAATTTCATTTACTGTGTATTAGGCGAAGTAAAAAAAAAACATGTTTAGCGTCCTTGCTTTTTGAAAAAAAGGGAAGGAGGAGGTCCTTTTTTTTTTCTTCCAAAATGGCGGCCTGACCGGGCTATTTTTTCAAGATGGCCACCAGTGTTTTTTGTTTAAATGGCCGCCACTTGAACTCAGGAATAACATACCAGCTTTATATGGGCTATGCAACAGACAAAGAGGCCAGAATGATGCCACTGTTTAAAATTTATCATTTTTTCATGTTTAAAAAAAAGAGAAAAAAAAAGGAGGCGGCCTCTAAAAAGGAAGCGGGCGGGGACGCTAAAAATCGTTTTTTTTATTTGACCTTCTGGGCCTTAAGCCATAAGCATATCGATCAATTCTTCTAATAGATGCATTCAGCTTTTATAATGACTTTTATATGGGGCAGAAATAATTTAAAGTGAACTTTGAACAAATTATGGAGAAATTTAACTTTGCCATTATTTGGACAGTGTATGGAATCATCCACATTATGCACTAGACGCACGATTTTCATCTGTGTACTCACTGACTCACTATGGTATGATGTCGCCCACACAAACTGTTGCATGGAAAGCATAGGCCAGCCTAGTAGCTTACATAAAAATGACTCAATTCTTTTGGTATAAGTTTAACCAACGATGATGTCAAAGTGTTGAACAGTAACTTCACCCTTAACCACCCTTAACCACTACTGAACTTGATCCGTTCAGTAGTTTCATTTCAGCTCTCCGAGCACCGACCAAAATTATTACGTTTTTGTATGAGCAGTTTGATATTGTTGGATTTTCTAACAATCTAAATGTATATTTACATGTATAGTGTACTTAAATCAAGGATGCCTTTACATGTACATGATTATATGTAGATTTTAGGAATACACAATGGTGGATCCAAAATAATTTTGGTCCCCCAAAAATTGGGTCCAAAAAAATTACGGCGAGGGGTTCAGGGCCGGGTTTTGAAAATTGTTTGGATTCTAGATGCTCTGTGGTGCGATCTGAGGCACTTTCTGACCACTTTAATCAATATTTTTTGAGGAAAAGATGGTGGTTTACGCAGTACCTGCCTTAATTGCAACTAAAAAAAAAATTGGGTTCGTTTTTTTTCTTAGGGGGGGGGGGGGCATGGCCCTTGTTGGCCCCCTTCCCCCACCGGTTCTGCCCTTGAATATTCTGAAATTGCAACGCCCCAAAACAAAGCAAAATTATAAGTAAGTGAAATATTTAATGATTGGGGGAAAAAATGAAACAAAACAAGACATGGCGAGCCTAGTAAAGCTGGTCCCAGAATGATGTCACTGTTAAGATTTTTAGTAAGTTAAAATCTGCGAATATATGTGTTTTAACCAGTTCACGCCGGCTGATGTGTATACACGCAAATGTTTAGCAGTATTCCGGAACGGATGACGGATATAACATGCAACGAGCGAGGCCGGAAATATCTGCCTGCGACCCGCTCACAGCAAGAGAGGCCAGACATATCAGGGTGTGCTACCCGCAGATGACGGCCTGAGCCCGTCTGGCATCGAGGTTCATGAAAAACAATCCCGTCCTGGGTCCGGTCAATTTCAAAATTATCCCAGCGCAAAAGGAGAACAACCAACCTACATGTAGATATATGTACCTACATACGTGTAGTGTATCGGTAGCCTACACTTGTTTATTTCTCCCAACCTCAACCATGCATGTACAACATGTACGTGTACATGTACAAATGTACATGTACTCTAAAGTATAAAAAAAACAAGTAGAGTTGGGTCACACAGTACAATGCACCTGCATTCTGTGCTTTTGATGCGAGTTAGTGGAGCATATCGTATGGTACAAGTGCATGTACCGGGAACAATGATAATCCAATGGATATACAGTCGAATCTCGTTAGTACAAACTCTGTTAATACAAAATTCTGGTTATAACAAACATAAAGCCTTAGTCCCGACTGTGCATTTATGTGCATAATGAATGGGACTGATGTTCCTCTTAATACAAATTCTGATATACATGTAACAAACAATTTGGCTAGGTCCGAACGAGTTTGTATTAACGAGCCTCGACTGTACATGTAGTCACTGCCTGTCTGCCAGTGTCAGCATCAATGTTGAATTGGTAAGCCATCGTACTACACACAACAGGTGATTATTTTTGTATCCATTACTTTTGCATCCATTATAATTAATTAGGTAAGGAGTTACGTGCACTGTGATATTTCCCCCAATGCTCAAGGGAACAATTTCTGTGGATCCCCGATGTTCGTTATAGCGGCGTTTATGTACATTGTATCATTAGCATTAAGACAGTTGTTGCATACCCTGCACTGTCTACAGTGTCAGTGATATTTTGCATTTTGGCGAGTACAAGAGAGGATCCTCTGTGTACATGTACATGTACCTCATTCATTGACTGACTGACTGACTGACTCCCCCACAGTTGTGAGCCGGGCAGTGCTATTGTATAGGATTACCCTTTGAACAGCTAGTGAATGGGCTACATTATGTCAATTCGGCACATTGTGTACACTAATGCATGAAAAGAATTCCAGAGAATAGCCTAGCCATTCGGAATCAATTGAATATAATTTTGTGGGCTCTGAGACAAGCTTTACTAGGCATGCCTTGCCCTGCTGCATTTTTTGCACTCGTGCTCTGTGCACAGAGCTCGTGTTCAGGCAAAAATGAAAAAAACCCAAACTGTTGACTCCAGATACCTGCATGCACGTGTACACGAGTTTCGTCACTGACACTCCATCATTAGTAAGGACTGCGTGCAGGCCGTCTGCATTATATTCCGCAGATGTGTCTCTGTGAATGCAATCCTAATTAACATGTAATACGTACAGTGTGCGATTCAAGGAAATCCCATCCACTTATCAATCGGCATTCTTTGCATACATCTTATTCATTCTCCAATGCAGAATCCGTGTTTTGTGTGGATAACAACCTGTAATTCAGTGGATATCAACTGGAAGTGGATGCTTAGTGTTTAGTGCATCTGTGGATACGACTTTTTGACAGAGAAGTTTCAGCAGATCTTTAGTGGATGGTGTAGACCAAGTGGAGATACCTAACTGTCACGATGGGGCGTCCTTCAGGTACATAAATTTATTTTAAAAAATGTTTGGTGTACGATTGTGTACATTTATGTGTTGGGTGCCATCGATGGATTTGTGTATCACTTGGGGAGCCGAGTTGGCATAGCAGTACTTTCCTCGCCTTGCACCGCTGTGACCTGGGTTCGATTCCTGCCTGGGCCAATATGTGGATTGGGTTTTCGGTCCCTAATTGATTCCGTGGGTTTTCCTCAGAATATTATTCTCCAGGGGTTTTCCTCCCACACATGGAGTACTGTGGCCTCGTGGTTAAGGGCACTGATTCGTGGTCTGCAGGTAAAGCTGCAGGTTGTGGGTTCGAGTCCTGGTGGGGTCATGGTGCGTGTGCCCTTGGGCAAGGCACTTTGTCACTCATTGCTTCTCTCCACCCAGGAGTAAATGGGTACTTGTGAGGGCAGAGATGGTTATATTGTGATTGAATTAGCTTCCTTGCGCCTAACAGGCTGCATCGAGCTGTATACTCCCCAGGGAGCTGAGATGGTATTTGGAATGTTTCATGTGCCCAATGAGCAGGGTAATAATGATGTAGCGCCTTGAGCACCTGTCCTGGTGGATACGTGCGCTTTATAAATATCCACTATTATATGATCCTGTCATTTCTTCACGTTGTCTTCTCTTGTCTGGCCCCATGGGAGACCAGTGGATTCCACCGAATGGGCTACCCACTTAAATAAGAATGAAATAAACATGATCATGCAGAAATGTGTTTGTGCAATTTTTCCCCTCAAATTTTCAATTTCAACAAATTTTATGAAATTGGCACATACTGAGTGCAATTGTAATCTCATCTACCAGTTCATGTTGCACCAGAACCCCCTTGCCTATTGTCAGATGTTGCATTCAAATGTCATTTGCATTGTTAAACGGCCATTTAGGGGTGTGCATCAGAACCTGGTACCAAGGTACCCAGGTACCCAGGTACCCATTCCTGATGTCAGGAACCGGTTCCAGATTTTGGAATTTGGTACCTGTAACCAACTTTACAAATTACTTAGTAACTTATCAGACGATGAAAAAGAAAGGTTATTGATAACATTTGTGGGGATTTTTCAAAATGAAGAGCAGTATAGGGAAAACAAAAACAGATTTCACATTCATGTGCATTTTTAACTCACAAAATATGACACTCCCAAAAGTTACAGTTTACACCGTTGAAGCTATAAATCTTTTTAGACAACTTCCGGGATTTGAATTTTGGGGTTTGGTTTCTTGTACGGGTGCCTGGGTACCCGTGTTTTACTTCAATAGGGTACCCCATTCCTTT
Source organism: Patiria pectinifera (assembly GCA_029964075.1). Classification (NCBI taxonomy): domain Eukaryota; kingdom Metazoa; phylum Echinodermata; class Asteroidea; order Valvatida; family Asterinidae; genus Patiria; species Patiria pectinifera. The sequence continues at coordinate 5,872 of JASAOE010000111.1, forward strand.
ATTATCCATAAATGCACACCACTATTAGGCCATTTGTGCCTATTGATAGTAAAATCTTTGAAATTGATATATACGTAACTTTGCTCCTTTTGGTGGCTATTTTCATTGTGTACACCTACAGCAGTGGGTATGGTTAAAATATCCCGTAATTTTGTGCTGTAGTCGCAAGCAGTTTTTGGATTTTGTTAGGCTGCCGTCCATAGTTTTCTTGGTTGTTTTATGACCGTTTGTAGACCCGTCAGTCCAGGGCTATAGCATTATCGAGGGAATAAACAGCAGTGGTAAGTTGCAGGGGGATCCAGTACATTTTAAAATGTTTAATCGCAATCACTGCCCATAACCTGCTGTGAAGTCTTCCATCCCTCCATTACATCGTACATGGCATCCAACCAGATCAGTCTAACAAAAATCCATTTTTTTCCAGATTTGTTTTTAATTATTCATAAACACTTGGGACAGTTTACCCATTCCTGTTGGTCGAGAGCTCATCACATGGGTGGTTTCAAACTGCTGATAAAACACCGGTCAGTGATGTTTAAAACCGGTCGCGAGCACCCATGCTCTGCCCCACATGCGCGCAGCATGCACTGTGTGCGCAGCTGGCTTGAGAGCCACTGATCTCCATATAAGGAAAGGTGTACACACGTACGCGCTGCGCGCACCACAAAAAAGTTCAAGACATGGAGTAAAATGAAAGAACAAAACACATCAGAAGTTCGTGAATTTTTCGACTTCCTATGGTTTTAACCAAAAAGCTATACATGGAGTTATTTAATGATGTGATAGAGCAGCTATATGTGTTAAACCGGTTAGGGGCCTGGTCGCCGATAATAACCCTTGCCTTGCTCGGTCGTTATTGACTGCCAGACCACTAACCGGTTTCAAACCACACGTTTATATCTGCTCCATCACACTGTTAGCCCCTTAATAAAATTGTTATGAATCCTGTACCCTACAGAATCCCAGCTGGCATTCATAAAGAAAAAAGGGTTTCAGTGCAACAAAATCCAACGCAATTTGCCCACTGTTCGGTTTTCCTCAGAATATTATTCTCCAGGGGTTTTCCTCCCACACATGGAGTACTGTGGCCTCGTGGTTAAGGGCACTGATTCGTGGTCTGCAGGTAAAGCTGCAGGTTGTGGGTTCGAGTCCTGGTGGGGTCATGGTGCGTGTGCCCTTGGGCAAGGCACTTTGTCACTCATTGCTTCTCTCCACCCAGGAGTAAATGGGTACTTGTGAGGGCAGAGATGGTTATATTGTGATTGAATTAGCTTCCTTGCGCCTAACAGGCTGCATCGAGCTGTATACTCCCCAGGGAGCTGAGATGGTATTTGGAATGTTTCATGTGCCCAATGAGCAGGGTAATAATGATGTAGCGCCTTGAGCACCTGTCCTGGTGGATACGTGCGCTTTATAAATATCCACTATTATATGATCCTGTAATTTCTTCACATTGTCTTCTCTTGTCTGGGGCCCCATGGGAGACCAGTGGATTCCACTGAATGGGCTACCCAGTTAAAATAAGAATGAAATAAACTTGATCATGCAGAAATATGTTTGTGCGATTTTTCCCCTCAAATTTTCAATTTCAACAAATTTTATGAAATTGGCACATACTGAGTGCAATTGTAATCTCATCTACCAGTTCATGTTGCACCAGAACCCCCTTGCCTATTGTCAGATGTTGCATTCAAATGTCATTTGCATTGTTAAACGGCCATTTAGGGGTGTGCATCAGAACCTGGTACCAAGGTACCCAGGTACCCAGGTACCCATTCCTGATGTCAGGAACCGGTTCCAGATTTTGGAATTTGGTACCTGTAACCAACTTTACAAATTACTTAGTAACTTATCAGACGATGAAAAAGAAAGGTTATTGATAACATTTGTGGGGATTTTTCAAAATGAAGAGCAGTATAGGGAAAACAAAAACAGATTTCACATTCATGTGCATTTTTAACTCACAAAATATGACACTCCCAAAAGTTACAGTTTACACCGTTGAAGCTATAAATCTTTTTAGACAACTTCCGGGATTTGAATTTTGGGGTTTGGTTTCTTGTACGGGTGCCTGGGTACCCGTGTTTTACTTCAATAGGGTACCCCATTCCTTTATTATCCATAAATGCACACCACTATTAGGCCATTTGTGCCCATTGATAGTAAAATCTTTGAAATTGATATATACGTAACTTTGCTCCTTTTGGTGGCTATTTTCATTGTGTACACCTACAGCAGTGGGTATGGTTAAAATATCCCGTAATTTTGTGCTGTGGCCGCAAGTAGTTTTTGAATTTTGTTAGGCTGCCGTCCATAGTTTTCTTGGTTGTTTTATGACCGTTTGTAGACCCGTCAGTCAAGGGCTATAGCATTATCGAGGGAATAAACAGCAGTGGTAAGTTGCAGTGGGATCCAGTAATTATTTTTAATCGCAGTCACTGCCCATAACCTGCTGTGAAGTCTTCCATCCCTCCATTACATCGTTCATGGCATCCAACCAGATCAGACTAACAAAAAGCCATTTTTTTCCTCTACTTTGTTGAATATTTTTTATCATAGATTTTGCAACAGATTTGTTTTTAATTATTCATAAACACCTGGGACAGTTTACCCATTCCTATTGGTCGAGAGCTCATCACATTGGTGGTTTTAAACTGCAGATAAAAGAACCATCAGTGATGTGTAAAACCAGTTGCGAGCACCCTCGCTCCGCGCCACATGGACACAGTATGCACTGTGCGCTCTGCCGGCTTGAGAGCCACTGATAACCATATAAGGAAAGGTGTACACACGTACGCGCTGCGCGCACCACAAAAAAGTTCAAGACATGGAGTAAAATGAAAGAACAAAACACATCAGAAGTTCGTGAATTTTTCGACTTCCTATGGTTTTAACCAAAAAGCTATACATGGAGTTATTTAATGATGTGATAGAGCAGCTATATGTGTTAAACCGGTTAGGGGCCTGGTCGCCGATAATAACCCTTGCCTTGCTCGGTCGTTATTGACTGCCAGACCACTAACCGGTTTCAAACCACACGTTTATATCTGCTCCATCACACTGTTAGCCCCTTAATAAAATTGTTATGAATCCTGTACCCTACAGAATCCCAGCTGGCATTCATAAAGAAAAAAGGGTTTCAGTGCAACAAAATCCAACGCAATTTGCCCACTGTTCATTTACCAAGAAAAAAAAGCTTGTTTTTCCCTAATACGTTTTAAATAAATTGGGTGGGGCTGGTGTAATCTTTTTGTTTTCTTGTTTCTTGTTTGTTTGTGTGGGTTTTTTTTGCTCCAAATTTTTATATCCAGAAAAAAATAGAGTGCTCGCATTCCTAACAGTTTACATGTGAATCACCTGTTAGTCATGTTACATGTAGTTTGTGTTTTCTACACTGTTTTTAAGCTTCGCTGCATCAAGTAACTACAATGTACCGGTATTTAAAAAAAATCTGGTTGATGGCCACAAAAACAAGGGTGGGGGTGGTACCATAAGTTCAATTTTTTGTTGTTGACTTTTTGTAATAAAAAGATTTAGGTTCTTCATCATGTTCATAAGTTTCAAGTTTGGGTGGAAAACCGGAAACCCAGGTATTTTTGCTTGGCCTAATGTCTCATTCAACAGGTGGACATGGTGTACATTATAAATTCAGTAAAGTACATGGTTACGTGGGAACAAGGCAAACATACATGTACATGTATGCACTTAACCACAGATGCTCAAGAGATCGTGTCATTGAAACAGTTCTTATTACATGTACCTATGTTGTAAGATCACTAACCAGTTGTCTGGACATTCTGAAGTTTTAGTTGGATGACTTTTTGTCCAGCCATTGTTATCTTCACAAAAAAAGCTGTGCATAATACATGCGAAGCTGCAAAACGCGACCATCGCAAAATGTACACTTTTTGCAGACCTTTGAATCTCTCTCATATGCAGGTTGTTGAATTCTTTCTTTTTTTAGGGGGAGGAGTTGCCATACACACTTTTTGCGCCTGTGACATGTAGTCGTTGCATCATTGTGTTACATCTAGTGTTTCACAATTTTTTTGCACAAATCTGGGAGTGGATATTGATTCCCTGTGGTAATAAAGTGGTGCACATTCATTGGTGTGTATATCACAGGAACGAAGGTTTTCTACAGAGACATGCATACTGTAGGTCCTATAGTTTAAATTTGCATCACCCATACTCAACAAATTCAATAAATTTTGACCTTGTATGTTTGCACAGTCCTCTGAATTTTTTTTTATTGTGGCCACAAAAAGTGCCGCCTTATGAGCAAATTTGTTCCCATTCCATATACAGTACTATCGATACTGATTGTGAGGCAGGAACCAGTCCATCCTCTGAGAATGGAATTATTGTTGGGCCGCAAAAATGTACATGTACAAATGTACTGGAGGGTACCGGGTAATTTGAAATTTGTAAAGTAATAACGTGGGTGGATTTTTTTTGGTTGATGTCTCATTCAAAAGTGAATAATGTTTGTGTTGCTAGAAAAAGAGCAATTTAGCAAAGGATTATGTATGAGCAGGGGGAACACATTTGTTACAAGTTACCAGACATAGTAATAATGCAGCACTATAGTGCATCTACCATGTCTACATCATATACAAGTACTGCAATTAATTATCTGTTGTTAACATCCTGACTTGTTCACAATGGGCATTGAGAGTTGAGTACTAATACGGTACAATGCGTGTCATACTCATTTGTCATGTTTATGGATTTTATGAAAACAGATTGTGACAATCACACAAAATGAGAATGAGAGCAAATTGGGCTACCTGATGTATAGAATTTACGCTTGAGGTCATATGCGCGTGCACTTTGATATTTCACCAATTTTAGTTTTGGCCAATTTAGTTTTGGCCAATCGGATATGTGTGTGAGGCTAAACAGGGCTTTGTTACCGTTACTTTATGCTTTAAACATGGTACGGACTCTGTGCACGAAAGTAGATCGCGCTTTATGACAACTTTCGCAAGCCTAGTAGAGAACATACTATTATTATTATTATTATTATTTATTCGGCATTAAAAACAAACAACAAACATTCACATATAGAGAAAACCAAAAACCAAGAAAACAAAAACGAACATGACGAAAGCCAGGGGCATATGCCCGGAATTAAAAAAGTTTACCTAAAAACTGTGGCCCGAAGGCCTTCAATTCCAATACCTCTGGCTACACAAAGAATATATATAAATCTATAAAAATCTATAAAAATGTGTTAACAATAAAAGCATATATTAAAAATGGCAGAGGTATAAATGCTAAAAAGTTATCGTCCCCTAAAATTAACATCAAAATACCACGTTGAGAAAAAAACAAGATAAAAAGCAAAGAACAAAACCAAAAAAATAGTCCAACAAAAAGAACAGGTAAAAAATGTCCCCCCCCCCCATTATAGTTCAAAAGACCCAATTATTGTGGATGTCCACATTAAACATTAAAAAAGTTAAAAATGCTATGCGTTGACACATAGCCTACACGTACGGGCATACCTTTGTTTCCCTTTTTTTGTTCTCCTTAGTTCCTATTGAAATCTCAAACTCCAATGTAGGGTTTCCTTTATGGGGAAGATAGATTTCTGAAGACTTCCTTGTGGGGTCTATTGTTCTATTGTGTACAATTTTCTAATCCATAAGGAATCCTGAACGTGTACACACCGGTTCGCATGCTTATCGCGTGAAGTACATGTATGTACAACTAATTTTATTCTGAATGCGTACAACCTCAAAGAACATCTCCGCGCGACGGTCAGTAGTGCATTCATAACGGTACGTCCCTCCCAGTGGTCTCCCCCAACTCTCCCTTTGTAGCTGTTCAAGGGGTACATGTGTAGGAAGTCCATAAGGGTTGCTCTGGGTAGAAAGATACACCTTGAAAAAAAAACCCTGACCCTGCTAAATGCAACAGAAAGCAACCATGGTAAAAAGTTGTTGTGATACTGTTGCATTTAGCAGTCAGGTCTCATGCTGCTTAATGCACCTTGTTGCAATTTAGCAGGGGTAAAGTTCTGCAAAGTGCCAAGGCTGATACAACGGTTAATCCACTGTTGCATCTCGTCATGCTCGTTGCATAATTGAGCAGGGTTTTCATTACAGCTGTGTTGCATGCTGTTGCATTTAGTAGCAAGGTCTAATGCTACTTAATGCACCTTGTTGCAATTTAGCAGGGGTAAAGTTCTGCATAGTGCCAAGGCTGAGTGATACAACAGTTAATCCACCGTTGCATCTTGTTGCATTGAGCAGGGTTTTCATTTCAGCTGTGTTGCATTCTGTTGCATTTAGCAGTCAGGTCTCATGCTGCTTAATGCACCTTGTTGCAATTTAGCAGGGGTAAAGTTCTGCATAGTGCTAAGGCTGAATGATACAACAGTTAATCCACTGTTGCATCTCGTTACATTGAGCAGGGTTTTCATTTCAGCTGTGTTGCATTATGTTGCATTTAGCAGTCAGGTATCATGCTGCTTAAATGCACATTGTTGCAATTTAGCAGGGGTACATTAATTGCAAAGTGCCAAGGCTGATACAACAGTTAATCCTTTATCTTGTTGCATTGAGCAGGATTTTCATTACAGCTGTGTTGCATTCTGTTGCATTTTTACAGCAGGACGCATAGAGAAAACCTGATTGAGTTTCAGGGTTGTAACTTACCAAACACTGTCTGAAGTTAAATTAGAGATTTTAGTAGTTTAGATTTTGGAGAGAAGAAAAATTACAGGAAAGTTTGTAGGTTTGCTTGGAAATGTTTGAGTCTTGATCCGATGTGATGTCCTTTCCAATACACAGCAAGTTGGATACTCAGGAGGAAGGAGGAAAAAGGTGATGTACAAATAAAACATGTTGCAATCTTACACCTTGTCATCTGTAGCAATTCATTTCATGCTTGCTTACATCATGCTTAAGTACATGTACGACTACACACGTACACGTGCTTCAGCTTTGTTTTGCTTCTGCCTTCCTTATTCTTGTAAAAGTTGTACATTTGTAAAGTTGTATTTCAAATTTTCTTTTGCTGAACTGTACATTTGCACAGTGCGCTAGTTGCTTGAGAATGTAGCTGTAACTCTGCTTATTGCTGGTCCAAGAGGGCCAGCCTAATGTCCTCCGTGTACGTGATGGACTCACTGACGGAGTGACCAACTCACTGACTGACTGGCTGTCGCTTGTGAGCCTGGCAGTGCTATCATATTGGAGACTCCTTAAGGCCAATGAATGGGCTAAATCCGGCCCATTGCAGAAACAAAATGCATGAAAAGACTTTCAGTGAATAGCCATTCGAATCAATTTCTTACAATTATGTTCACTCTGGGACCAGCATTACTAGGCTTTCCATATCCTGTTTATTTGTTTTTTTTTGGCTTGATTGAAACAAATAAAAGTTCGACATTGCTGTCAAAACCCCAAAAGCATGGCTTCTTATGCTAAAAGAAGCTAAATGACTGTCTTGATAAAATGTTTGCAAATGTACTGGCTTTAATATGGAACATGTTGTCATGGCTTTTGACAAAATGCTGAATTTCGGGATTCTTTTTCTGTTCTGACATTAAAATATTCACAACTTAACTGGATGCATGGTATCGTATTCTTTGCTACTGTCCATCTTTTATCTTTTATATGTTTTTAATTTGTTTTTGCTAACGGCAATTCAATAGGACTAGGTATTTTATGCATGCATGATAACTGTTTTTCTTTGTACTTAATAAAATATAGTTTGACAAAATGCTGAATTTCGGGATTCTTTTTCTGTTCTGACATTAAAATATTCACAACTTAACTGGACAATATTCCATTCTATCCTAGTGTCAATCTTTTGTATTTTTTTAACATTTTTTTTACTAACAGCAATATATTTGATGGGATTGGATATTTTATGCCTGCATGTTAACTGTTTTTGTTTGTACTTGATAGCCAACAGATAGTGATTTAGTTCGCTTTTGGCAATCCTTCAGGGGTGTTATCAATACTTTTTCATTTTTCTTTAAATTTCTTTAATCTTAACCCTCTCCTGTTACCCATAATGTCTGTATTGTATTAAATTGTGTATATGTGTGTGTTCTTATCAGAGAAATAATAAATGCAATGAAATGAAATGGTATTTTGACAAACAATAAAGCCATGCAACCATAATACAGATAAAATAACATGGTGGACGTTTTTTCATCATCTCCTTAAGATCACTCACATTTTTCAAATTTATTATTTTGCATCAAAAAAGTACTGTTTAGATGTTCCATCGATCAAATATTTGGCTTGGAATATTCAGGCACAGCCGTGGTGCAAATAGAAAATAGAGAGGCTTTGACCTCTACATTGTGTTGGGCTTACGTACATTAAATGTACATGCTGGCCTGTAGCACTTATGACTTATTATTTATAATTAAATTGTAAACTGTTTCCCTGCAGGCGCACAAGTCCATGTCTGCACAGTGCATGTTCTGTGCCAGTTGATTACTGAAACACAATATCCATACTGCACGGATTGATGTATTGCTTACAGAAATGGATAGGTGGTACATGTACATGTATGTACACGTAGTAAATTAGGCCGCTTCACCATTTTAGTGCGTACAACAGGAGCATGTGCATAATATGCATGTAATCCGGTCCAATTTTTAGAAACCGGGTTTCAAGGCTTGACACAGTGTATCATATTGCCACAGCCTGATCGCATTTCTTTCATTAAAGTTTTAGCACTGGCTTGCTCTTCATTTTGTTGCCTTTGTGGGTATTAAGCCAATATTAAACTGAATTTACCTGGGAAAGAACCTTCCAATTTAATGACAGAAACCTTTCACAAAGTTCTTGAAGAATTAAAGGACTGGTACCAAATGCCCTGTGAAATTATTTTTTTTTGCCCGAAAATTTGGAAAAAAATACCCATGTTTCAAAAATAGGGTGCTCACGGCTACAATTTTGTGCGGCAACGGAGTCCAGTTACGAGACCCAAAAAAATTGTGCATACGTTTTTCTGTCTTTTATCCACTGAGCTGAAAGTTCAACAGGTTAGTTGTAATGTACCCTACAATTTCATCGCTTCATACACAAAAGAAAGCAGAAAAAGCAAATTATCCTTGTGACATACATGTACCGTATCTTTAAAGCCGACATGTATACATACATACATTAAATTTCACACATGTGTATTCTTGTCTGTGTGCAGTTTGTCATCTCAAGAGGCTTTCTCATCCAACAATATATTTGTGCTTGTAAACATGACATCTCGCTCATTTTGTTTGCCAGTATAAAAGACTACATGTACATTGTATAAGTGAATCCGACGAACAAAATTAGAAGCCATTTTCGAGGTGGAACCACGTGCATGTCGCATACGTTCTTGAAGACAAGGCGCGTGCGCTTTTGGGTAACCCTATTGGTCAAAGGAGCGGTGCTTTACCCAGGAGCGTAAAGACTAAGACTATTCTACTTTTTATGTAAATTGAACAAATGTATTGTTTTCCCTAATTCAGCCTTTGGCTGCGATGGAAAATGTTTTTAATAAACCATGAATAATAATAATAAAAAAAAAAAGCCGGTGCCACCTCAGAAGATGGCTGTCGCTGGATTAGTCTATACATGTGCATGTAGATATGTCATTTTCCAATCCAAATTAATTTTGCTAATTATTTTTTTCAATCTCATTTTCAATAAATACAATACACTTCTGAAACCTTCAAAACCTTGTTCTCAGGTAATTAATGTGTACAATGAAAAACTGAAAACATAATACCCTCACTTTTTCGAGAAACTAAAAGTGCTCTTGTTTGACACTGATCATTTTATTTTCTGGTTCCATGCGCCAGCCTTTACACATGTAATATCCTATTTGTTCATGTCTGACTGACTGACTAACTGACTCTCAGTTGCGACAATTTGACGGGTGAAAAGAGCTGAGCAGTGCTATTGTATAGGATTAGCCTGTTTTATATGCACATGAACGGGCCCTCATCCAATCCATTGTGTAGACTAGGTGCATGAAAAGACTTCCAGCAAATAGCTATTCTGAATCCATTGAATAAAATTGCGTGCACTCTGGGACAAGCTTTACTAGCTTGATTTTTTTTACTGAAATTGTCCAAATATGAACAGTTCATATGAACAAGGTCTATGGATGTTCAGAGGTGTATACGTTTGTACATTGAGAGTGGTGCGCATTATACAGTCTGTGCAGCCAAAGACGATCATGAAAAATAATTTACGATGCTGTTTACAAGTGAATGACATTTACAAATTGATGTAGCTTCGTTGCTGCAGGAATATGTATGTGTGCTTCAGAAAATAATTGACTTTCTCCTTTGTTTGGTTTGATTACAGAAACGGAGCGTTCCCTGAAGGCCAATGACAGGGAGTATAATTCCCAGTTCAAATATGCGGTAAGTTCTTAACATTTCCATATATGGACATGTTCATTATCTGTTAGTCGACCTGTATAATGACGCCCAAACAATATGCATGACACATGTACATTGTACATAATCACGGACAGTCATAAAAATACAATCATTTGAAAGAAATTCCTGCAACTGTATGCACAGCTAATCTACATGTAATACACAATTTTTTCATGACACATTTCAATTTACCGATAGTACATGAGTGCTTGGGAGTACATGTAGGGTTTATCCAAAACTTACATACGTTGTAAGCAAGGTGTTACGTACGAGCTTATGAAATGTACTACACTGTTTAATCGCTTTTGCTCTGCATTTTAATTTTGCATCTGTTGCAATTCAGTAAATTCTCCCGGGGGCACATGCACTTATTGATTACTGTATACATGTACATGTACTTGTCCTTAAGCTGTGCATATTATCTGGAGCGAACCATGCATGTGGGTGAAATGCAACAGGCTCCGGTCTGGCTCGGGTCACACAAAAGACCTCATGGTCAAGATAGGTGCAGAAACATCTGATCTCTGCAGCTGTGGGTCTGCCTTGACAATCGACCATCTGATATACCCAGATGCCGCCTGCATTAAAGGTCGCATGGGAAGAATGGCATCAACAGTTAGATGAGGACACATTATCTCTTGGTTGAGGAACCTGGAAGTGCAGCTATGAGAACCTCAGAACGAATGAGCGACGAGGATTGTTTGTGGCTGATCGTGGATCAATAAGTGGATTTGCAATTTACTGAGATCGTGTTGCTTTCATCAATACAAAGTTCGGGTTTAGTCTGTTGCCAGCGCAGGGACATCGCTAGGGGGGATGTGACACCCCCCCCCTCATGCCACCCCCCGCCACCCTCCCATTATAAACTTTAAACTTTTGTACATCTTGGCAAAATCATTACCCTGTCAACAAACTTGTGTCTGTCGACATACATGTAATTATAATCTAAAGGGAAAAGCATCACCTATTGTCCGATATACCAGTCTTGTCCGCTTTGAACAGCGCCCCCATGGCCAGATGGTTCAAAGCCAGATGGTGCATAAAATGTTCTTGCTTCCTTCCAACATGGGGTGGTCTGTCTGCAATTTTGTTGTTGGGCCCTTCATTTCAAACTGATCTGGCGACCCCCGAGTGCTGATGATGCAGGACGAAGTAATTTATTTTTTAAATTCATTCAAAATTTATTTTCAGCAGACAGACTGTAATCCTTTCGCTATCAAGATGCAAAAAGCTTTGCCAGCTGTTTTTGGTTTCCATAATGATTATTAGTCCTCTTTGATGTATTCAGCAGGTTGCAGAGGAAGGGTTGCCATGGGCAACAGAGAAGTAATCCTAGTAATGAAGGGAACAATTACTGATGAGAACATGCATTTTGTGTGTTTAAGTACACATGCGGACAATTTGGCTAGTGTTTTGTTAACATTGTGTTTCAACTGTTCAAAGATGAAAGCTTATTCCATTCAAGTTTGCTAAGTTTTTTTTTCTTCAAATGGACATGTACATGTAAAGAGCCACTGGGCTTTTTATATTGGCATGGTGACATATTGAAAATATCAGACCAATAAATTGAATATACATGTAGTGTACACAAATGTATACAGTTGACATACAAGAAATATACCGTTGGTTTATTGCACAGTGTTGAATTTTTGCTGGTCCCAGAGGGCCAGCCTAGTGTCATCTTTGCACCTGACTGACTGACTGACTGACTGACTGACTGTCACTTTGTGAATTAAATTTTTTTTTTTCACTTACATACTATTTAACAGTTCCTTGTGACTTACATCTGTACATACACATACACAGATACACTGGTTTTATGCAGCTTTACAAAGCTTGATTCATGCATATACATTGTATTTTGTGGCATCTACACCACATGTGCATCAGTCTGGCTCTCGTGTTTTTTTTTCATGATAAATGTGTAGGCAGTAAGCCAAGTCTCTGTGCTAATTGGATTAAAAAAACGTTTAATCACGTTAAGGCAACAACTTGCTCTCTACAATTTTTTTTTTTTTTGCCATTCTGAACCAATTGAATAGAAAATGTGTACTTCCTTGAACTAGCCGGTACTGGTAGGCTTGCCAAGGTTACATGTATGTTATAACGGATTTGGGAGTTGTGGTTATAATAATGAATATTTGATTCTTTGTTCCGCATCCTTTTTTGTAGAACAATTACATCCGGACGTCCAAGTACAACATCCTGACCTTCATTCCCGTCAACCTGTTTGAACAGTTCCTCCGCATTGCCAACTTCTACTTCCTCATCTTGTTTATTATGCAGGTAAAGAAACTTTTCATTTCGTCGGTTTTGCTTTTTGATGATAATAAAAATAAATCATTTTTGCCAGATGTCACTTCATGTGACAATTGTGAAACTGTTGGTACCTTGACCTAGCTCGTTCCCAGGGTTCGACTTTTAAGGTTGAAACATTAGTTGACCTTGGCACTGGCAGGGCAACTTGCTTCCTGTAAATGCGTTTCGATCCCGCAGTAGCAAGTAATGGATTTGTACCGTGTACTTGGTGATATTTATTTGCAGTTCGCATTAGGACAATTTGATGGTAACTCGCATGACACTTTTTTTTCTTCGTCCTTTAACTGTATTCTGTTGGACTATCTCTTTCCTTTGTTGCAGAAATAAACATACCCATATACAGTGCTTATAATTATGGCGCTTTAAAGCGGAACCAAATTAAAAAAACAAAACTTCAAAGCGCTTTACAATTATTATCCCTGTGAGACCGACTTTTGGTATAATGCGCTATATACACACCGCATTATTATTACAACGTATTTAACAGGGGGGGGGGGGGGGGGAAGGGGTCTGGGTTTCAGACCAAAAACTCGCTGACTATTCTCTTTGGATACATTCCATTTTTAAAAGAGGTGAGCGTTGTTTTAAAAAAAAAAGGAAACCATTGTTAACGTTGAAATGCTCTCTCTATCAGCATTGAAAACATGACAGCATAGGTTCAACAAGTAATTCCAATTGATACGATTGCTAAATTTATATAAAAATGCGTAAAAACATTAGTGAACATTTGTCATTGATTTATGCCAGGATCAACGTGCTTAACTGCTTTGAATGTGTCTAGGTGGGAAATTCATTACAAAATGTCTCCCCTGAAACGGGTACAAATATCGACATAATTTGAAAAATTGTATCGTTCATCCTCTGATTTTTTTCTCTGATCGTAATTTTTAAGGAACGATCTTTTGTTCCTGGAAGTTTCACAAAAATCGCTCCGTACATCCTCTAGATATTTGACAGTTTTTTCCAGGGTTTGTTTGAGAAAATGGTTTCTGCCATTTACTCAGCGCTGCACCGGCACGCGCACAAGATGTTGATGTATACGTACGTGACCCCTCGCGAGCACTCGGTTCCGTGTAACAATACGTGGAGCCCCACGGAATCGTCTGCGCTGCATACGTACACAAGTATTGGTTGGTTTGTGCACGGAGCTACGTGCGTTAACGACGGAGCTTCGAACTGCCAACGTCGCGAGGGGGAAATGAGATCAATTTCAACGTAGAGGGCGTTACCCCTTCCGCCCCCCCCCCCTGGTATTTAACTGAATGTTATCAATTTCTTTTGTTTTGCTTGGTAGCTAATTGGGCCCATTTCTTCCTTGAATCCCGTCACCACCGGTCTGCCTCTGGTCTTCGTGCTGGCAGTCACAGCCACCAAGGACGGGGTGGATGACTTTGTGAGTATCTGCCAGGCTTTTGATGAAATCTGTAGAATGAGCTTGGCTTCAATTAAAAGATATTCAGGGACATTTTTCATTCTCATTTAGCCGATTGTAGATGCGTGATGTCACACACTGAACCGACAAATAATAGCAGCCACGCACACGTGTGCATCAGATCAATGCTTGCACCCATTCATGGATTCGCCCAATTACAAATCAACTACAAAATGGAATTTCCAAAAATGTGTCGCTTGACACATCTTTGGAAATGACCTTCCCTATTGTTATTTTTTTTCTCCAAATTACAGCATGTCAGAAGGAATAATTTCACAGGGAGTTAAGTGTCATTACTATCTTTAGAACAATACTAAGCTTTTAACAGTAATTTGGTCGGGTCACTTTTTGATAGCTGTAAATGCTCCACTCTACCTTTAAACAAGACATTTCTCAAAGGCTTTTGCCTTTGAAAAAAGGTTTTGCATAGGACCAAACCATAAAGCCAGCTCAGCTAAGTTTGTTGATCTATTCATTTTTAATTACAGTGTAGTGAAAAAGTGAAAAGTTGATATAAATTGAAAAAAAAAATAATACCAATTACCTTTTAAATACTTTCCTGTATTTCTGTTAAAAAAGTGTTGCAAATACCCTTTAAGTATGTTGACTGGTCTTTTTATTCCTGCTTCTATAGCAACGACACAGAAGTGATAGTGTAGTCAACAACAGAGAGACAGATATCCTGGTAGAAGATGAGTAAGTTCATGTTTAAGGGTGGTCCATTTTCGAATAATTTAATATCAGATTACTCAAAACTGTTTGACCGAATAGTTAGATATTCGAAACCACCAGCTGCAACTGCGTGCTGCACCGGTAAAATGTTGCACGAAGACTGTGCCAATTAAAATTTAAATGCATGAGAATTCGTATCTCTAAATATAAAGCTTTGTCATTTTGAAGAAGACCTTTGACATCTGACCTCTGACCTCTGACCTTTAGGCGCAAAACGACACGCTGGCAGGATGTCCAGGTTGGTGACATCGTCAAAATGAAGAACAATGAGTTTGTTGCAGCGGATCTCCTGCTCTTGTCGTCCAGTGAGCCGCATAGCTTGGTGTACATTGAGACAGCTGAACTGGATGGGTAAGTAAAAGGAGACAGGGTGCTAGACCCCCGGCAAAATTGGAGAAGCCCAAAAAGTTTGGATTAAACAATGAAATTAACCCAATTGAGTACCGAAGTGAATACGTCACGCGCACAAAATGTGTGTGAAAGACATTGGCGCGTGATTCAGCCCGTGAACCAACATGCGCATGTACTCCATTCGTTTGCACTACACTTTCTGGTTCTAAATGACGTCACACTTCGGTACTGCATAGCACCTGCAGCCGACTTCACGAAGCTTTACGCATGGCGTAATTCCACTTGTGCCACATTTTTGTGTGTGCAAGTTGTGCAACATTTCAAGTTGTGCAACATTTCAGTTACGACACATTTGACAAAAATTGCACAGTGCATTAAGACTGTGACTTAGGCAACAAATTGTGACATAACTTTTGTAATCCTTTTAGGTGGCGTAGGATGTGGCATAGTTACTGAAAATTGACTATTTAACTTTTAACGGACATTTTTCATCATCTCCACGAGTCCGCTCGCATTTCTGTAATATGCGAATAAAAAAAAATGCTGTTCGGATATTCGGTTGA
The DNA here is from genome assembly GCA_029964075.1 of Patiria pectinifera. Classification (NCBI taxonomy): domain Eukaryota; kingdom Metazoa; phylum Echinodermata; class Asteroidea; order Valvatida; family Asterinidae; genus Patiria; species Patiria pectinifera. The sequence continues at coordinate 21,671 of JASAOE010000111.1, forward strand.
TCATCGAATACTCGGTTTATTCGGCACAGCCCTAGTGGGCATATAGCCGAAATCCGGAATGGTCCCTATATTTGTATTGTAACCATTTTGATAGTATTATACATGTACATAATGCAGAAATACAGGTTAACCATGTGTTTAATTTGTTGATAATTTGCTAGGGAGACGAATCTGAAAGTACGCCAGGCGTTGCCAGAGACAGCCCTGTTGGGTGAAGATCAAGGCCGATTCAAAGATTTTAAAGGTCAGTGGCATTTACCTGGAAAAAAAAAATTAAAGACACTCAACACTTTTTTTGAGGATTTGATTGGGCCGGGGGAGGGGGGAGAGGAGAGGGAGGTAAAACCCACTGAAATTCTGTCAGTTTTCTTTTGGGAAACTTTCCTGACAAATTTAACAAAATAACAAAACAAAATGAGAGTTCAACAACCACTCTCCTCAGAAATTTACTATTTACCAAAGTAATATGGCCCTAAGAAATCCCACAAGACCAGACAATTGTGCGTCGATTTTCTTTTCTATTTTTTAACACGTAAAGCATTCACTGGGCTGAACAGATGTCGCACCCTACTCAGTATTTGTTAGCAATTTGTTTCAAATGAAAATTAATTGCACAAAAAGCACCCCACTAAAAATGATCCTATGCACTTTTAATTGATCAATTCATGTTTGATTTGTTCTTTTTTTTTCATAGCGGAATTGAAATGCGAGCCCCCAAATAACAAGCTGGATAGGTTTGAGGGGACCCTGACGTGGGAGGGGGATACTTTCGGGCTAACCAACGATCAGATTATACTGCGGGGTTGCCGTCTGCGCAACACCAAATGGTGTTACGGCATCGTCATCTTCGCTGGCCGGGACACCAAGCTGATGCAGAACAGCGGCAAGACTAAGTTCAAGAGGACAAGCATTGACAGGATGGTCAACAAGCTGGTTCTGGCTGTGAGTAGGGGGTTGGGGTAGGGTTGAGTAACAGCAGCCAGCCTAGGTTCAAGAGGACTAGCATTGACAGGATGGTCAACAAGCTGGTTCTGGCTGTGAGTTGGGGGTTGGGGTAGGGTTGAGCAACAGCGACCAGGCCAAGTTCAAGAGGACTAGCATTGACAGGATGTTCAACAAGCTGGTTCTGGCTGTGAGTAGGGGGTTGGGGTAGGGTTGAGCAACAGCGACCAGGCCAAGTTCAAGAGGACTAGCATTGACAGGATGGTCAACAAGCTGGTTCTGGCTGTGAGTTGGGGGTTGGGGTAGGGTTGAGCAACAGCAGCCAGCCTAGGTTCAAGAGGAGTAGCATTGACAGGATGGTCAACAAGCTGGTTCTGGCTGTGAGTTGGGGTTGGGGTAGGGTTGAGCCACAGCGACCAGGCCAAGTTCAAGAGGACTAGCATTGACAGAATGGTCAACAAGCTGGTGCTGGCTGTGAGTTGGGGGTTGGGGTAGGGTTGAGTAACAGCAGCCAGCCTAGGTTCAAGAGGACTAGCATTGACAGAATGGTCAACAAGCTGGTGCTGGCTGTGAGTTGGGGGTTTGGGTAGGGTTGAGCCACAGCGACCAGGCCAAGTTCAAGAGGACTAGCATTGACAGGATGGTCAACATGCTGATTCTGGTTGTGAGTAGGGGGTTGGGGTAGGGTTGAACAACAGCAGCCAGCCTAGGTTCGAGGACTAGTGTTGACAGGATGATCATGGCTGGTTCTGGTGATTTTCTCTGACTTTCTGTGCTTATTTTTGTTTTGCAGATTTTCGTCATTCTGTTTGTGTTGTGTCTCATCTGTGCCATTGCCAGTTCTGTATGGGAGGCCAACTACGGCAACGCGTTCCAGGTAATTGTTTCAATCACTGTGCTGTCAAGTATCTGGCAATTTCGACGTATCCTGACAAATTTTAGGTCAGGTAAACCATCATCACATTTAAAAATGGTACTTAGCAAAGACCAGCCCTCGTACGAGTGCATACTTGAGGCACAGCGTCTACATTGGACATTTGATACAGATGCTGGGTAATACGCCCAGCATTGACATTTTTGAATACTAGCCAAAAATGTATAAATTCAGAATTTTCAAAACTGATAACAAATGTGACAGGTACTTTGTTTGAAAATAAAAATTATTTTACGCCTGGAAAAACCGGAGCAATTGCACACATATCCGAGTGTTATTCAAAGTGTAATCTGGCAAGTTTGGACATTTTGGGAAATGGGCAGGATCCTACCCTTTTTGATCACGTTTATTTTCAGCTGTGGCAGCTGCCTGACCTAAGATCTGTCAGAATAGTCAGAATCATGTGGTCTGGTTAGAATCATGAGGATCCAGGTTAGCAGGCCCCAACTGAGGCTGGATGAAATTCGAGGATTTAGGCTCTGGCTGGTTTTGCCAAACTTTGATTTTGGAGGATTCAGGCTGTTACTTTTTTTTTGCATGAATACTTGGGCAGGCATCCAGCATTTACCACTGTTTATTGCACAGCATCTTTACTCCAATTTTTTAGGGCCTTGGCATTGCCAATCCACAATACAGGATAACAATGAAGGATTTCAATAAGTTACACGGGCTAAAGAACTCATAGCAATATTGAAATCATGTGATGACATGCCAGCAAACCCAGTGGAGGATTTTGAAGGATCCAGGCAGAGGCCTCCAGTGACAAAATGTAGATGATTTTGGAGAGATTCAGGCTACATCTGGGCAAGAGAGCTCAGGGAGTTAGGGTTAAATCTTGTTTTCTTTCCATTTGTTGTTGCAGGCATACCTTCCTTGGGAATATGATGGTCCTGCACTCATTGCAACACTGGTGTTCTTCTCCTACATCATCGTCATGAACACGCTGGTTCCCATCTCGCTCTATGTCACGTAAGTCTGGACGTACTCCGGGTGTCATTTCACATGCATTGCGTACCGTAACGGAAATATTTTTCATCAACTGAGCCACAAGGGAAATGTTAATGTCGTTGTACAGGAGTGCTAATTGCCATAAACCTGTACATGCCATGTAGCCAGGGATCACGCCCAAAGTCATGATGCTAGAAACTTTTAGCAATGCTGTAAATCTGGGTTGATAACAAACAGGGATCACTCGGAGAGGATATGACTTTCTTAAATTGACTGGAGCGGGGTTCAAACCTGCACTGTCCGGATTGCCGTTCCAGTGCTCTACAAACTGAGCTATCCAGCCCTGTGTTGGCGGTTGGCAAGTTTGTCAGTGCCTTGTCAAGTAATATCCTAACTCAGGTCACAAATAACAAGGGATGAACAAGGACAATCGAATACCCATGTCACATTTCATTTGAATAGTGTGGCACTTGACTTGCGGTATTGTATAATGACAAGCTTATACA
>JASAOE010001111.1:0-60730 GCA_029964075.1 Patiria pectinifera
GTCCGGTAGCCTCCGGTAATACATTGTATTACAATTTACGTCACGTGACTAAAATGGGAGGAATTCCTCCTTTTCCCGAAAATTTCCGAAGTTTGCCGAAGTCGTTTCGTCGACAATCGGATAGCGCCCGAGTATTTCCGAGTATATAATATAGGTTTAATCAACTGCTAATTGCTTATTAATTTCATTTTAAATGAATTGACAATCAATATTCATTGCTTTCATTCAGAAAACCTAAAATTCAACGACGATTTGTGCATCAAATATACTCGGATCGTATGGGCCAACTTGTTGCTGCGTCATGTACAATTTTGAATTTGACGACCGTTACTGAGATTCTCCAAAACTCGGTCTTCATTCAGCTCCGCCTGCTAACAGTGCTATTTGGGTGCCTAATTTTGAAGATTCCAGATCAACATTAGTTAATATTATCTGACAGAAACATCAAACTGTATTATCATTACGGTATGATATTACGAAGCAAGTGATTTATTCAAAAATTTGATCAGAACAATAAAAGCTACAAGCGATAAAGCGAAATCGGAAACGAAGCCGAGCTTTGAAACAGGGCCATCGTCATGTTTATTTTTTGGCCACGAAGGCTGCCTGACCTAAGATTCATCAGGAATAGTCAGAATCTTTTGGTCTGGGAACCAGACTAAACATTGGCCAATCGAGTTTTGGCTGGGATTGTAGGTGGGCTAACACAAGCGATGTCACGCGTAGGCCTACGCGTTGCACGGACTGTCACGCTGACTGGGCACCGCATAGTCAGTTGCCGTGTCACGCCTACCTGCTCTATATTTAAGATGGTTAAATAAATGAAAAGTTGAAATCGTGAACTTTATTTTGATACCAAAAATAACTGCTTTTGACAAATGTGAAGTGTTGTCACGGCCTGTCAAACAAAATCAATTATTTTTCTCAACAAAATCGAGGGCCGATATTTTTTAGTTGTACATTCGATTCTTAATAAAGACTGATAGAATAGGTAAGGCTAAGTAAATAGAAAAAAAGAATACGCTTCACTTTCATGTGAAACACGTGCAGGAGACTTTCAATGTTTGGTCCTAATCGCCGGTTGAATAATGAAGACTTTTGCGAGATTTCATGATTGGCAATCACATGAACGCGTGTAAACGAGCGTAGGTACGCCGACGTACATGTACGTTGGCCAGAAAACCTTGTGAATAGCACGTGCGAGCGTGCAGTGAATGACTTATGAATATTAAGCAGGCCATCTTCGAGCTTGACCAATCAGTGGGCGTATGGGTCACAAGGTCACACCGTGTTTGGGTTCCTCGCTCTATGCTTTACAGTGGCGACGATCTTTTCGCGTTGTGAAAGATGGAAGTCGTTTTCGAAAAAAACCTGAAATTTCATGACCTTTTTTTAGTCAGTTTGTCCGTGAATTAATATCGTCAAAATGCATCGAAATCTTTTCTTTTTTTTTTTAGAAAAGAATACTTTGATGGATAAAGTAGGTCTTTAACTACCCAAAACAACTTTTTTTTTGGATCGGTTGTGCTTTGCCATAAAAATTGCGAATTTTCTGAAGCCCTTTTTACGGCCATCGTTCGCTGGCCTCGCGTTGCTATCAGTTGTGTGGACGAGAAAACAGAGCAGCTACGCGTGGCACGGCAACTGACTGGCAACGCGAGGCCAAACAGTGCATGTATCCAGGCAGTTTTCGTGTTTTTCTGTAGTCTCGCATAAATCTCGTAAAACCTCGCGTACGCTTTTGGGCCACGCGTGCTTGACCTCGGGACAAGAAACTGAGGTCAAACAGAACTGTGCGCGTGACACTCCCACTGACTGCCGCACTGGGCGCCAAATTCCAGGAACATTTTCAATGAACCGCTTATGCTTCTTGCCTCACGGCTATCATTGCCAAACATTATCAATTTCGGGTGAAAAGGTCTACTGCAGGCTCAGTCTCATGTCTGGAAGGAAAGCGGTTATCAAAGTTTACACCGCACTGATGTAATTTATTCTTGCATAAAACTACAATCATTTGTCTTTTGATTTATTTGCACGTTATAACGAAACAATTATTGAGTGCGGTGATGCTTCGCCTCTGGTTAAAAACGGCACATCCAACATCACACACGTAACTATGTTTCATTGTGCGCCACTCAGTGCAGAGAACACGCATGCGCACTAGGTATTTAAACAAGAGAAATGATTGACGTATGACACTATTTCTACCTTTGGTCAGCAGGAAAAGGATCACATAAATTGCAACAAGTTAAGGAACTCAAGAAAATTTATAAAAACATAAAATATGAATTTTACAAATCATGAGCCGAGAATGTCCAAGTTTGAAAACCATTTTGAAAAAGAGATTTTCGATCTTTACACACACACCCAAAAAGTCACAGTCCACGCAAGTGAATGAAATTTTCAAACTATTCCTTCAGTTTTCCTGAAAAAAAACCGAAGTACTCAGCCACTTAGATAAACAGTTGATAGAAAATAATACATTATCAAGTTATAACGACGATGATAGTTAAAATATAAAACGACTTATCTATCGGCGTTTCTTTTCAGTGCGTACACCTGCCTGACATCACCATGAAGCTAGTTCTTCCTGTTAGCTTGACGTTTAAAGGGGCCTCGAAATTAATCTGACAACGAAACGACATTTTCTTGTAAATGGCGAAATAAAATCAGCAAAAATGGTGAAGAAAATAAAAATCAAGGCATTGAATTCAATACGATGCAGGCATGTGTTTCTCTTGATTAATATTTTTTTAGAGGATTTTTTTCAGGTGGAAATCGGGGGAGTCTTTCCTCTCGAGGCGAGTCTTTCCTCCATTTTGACAAACCACCAACATAAGCAGAGATTGGCGTAGCGCACAAACTATGTGGGAGAGTAAAACATAATTGCACAGCACTCAACAATGATGTTTCATGTTATACATGTAATTAGCTGTTTCGGTGACCCACCGAAACAGCTCTTGTTTTCGTTAAGATTTTTTTTGGCTTTTCCGCAAAGTAGCGGAAAAGCCTTTCTTTTTAGCTGTTTCGGTGTACACACCGAAACAGCTCTTGTTTCTGTTATTTTTAGCTGTTTCGGCAATTCAGCCGAAACAGCTCTTGTTTTCGTTAAGTTTTTTTTTTCTTTTTCTTTTTTAGCTGTTTCGGTTACACACCGAAACAGCTCTTGTTTTCGTTAAGATTTTTTTTTTTTTTTTCTTTTTTTTTTGGCTTTTCCGCTTAAATGCGGAAAAGCCTTTGTTTCTGTACTTATTTTTTTTTTCTTTTTTCTTTTTTTTTTTTTCCTCTTGGGACTTCCAACCAAAATGCCATAGACTTTGTGCACGTTTTTTCTGATCGGCACTTTTTGCATAAAGCATACTCATATAACATTGAAACTTTACATAGTCAAAGAACATATAGCAAAGGTCTTTCGCGAAGATAGACGCAATGATGACGTCATCATGGGTCATGTGACGTCATCTTAAAGGTGCATACTTTAGGGCCCTATATCGCGAGAATGGTAAGTCCAATTTGGTTCATACTTGGTATGTAGGTAGACCGGGATGTGTTATAGGTAAAAATTGGAGTGACGTCACGATGACGTCATCGTGTGATTTTATAAGAATTTTTGAAGTTTTGGACCCTCAAACCATATCTTATCAACGGAACATGGTAAATTCAAAATTCTTTTTGCAATGGGTTTGTTAGGTAATGCATACTTGGACCAAAAAAGTGAAAAGTGCATGACGTCATGATGACGTCATCAAAAATGCGATTTTTGTATCTCACATATAAGGGTAAGTCTGATCGTCTTGAAACTTGGTGGATATGCAGATACAGTTACTAGTATGCAAAATCCGAAGTGACGTCATGATGACGTCATCGCTGGATTTGTTATATTTTTTTAAAACTTTGACATTTTCTTCTACTTGCAAAATTGTACATGAAATAGGATCATTATTAACTTTAAACTACGCACAGTACAAGGCCCTTCGGTAAAGTTGGTCTTAAACAAGTCACATCATAATGACGTCGTCATTAGTCATGTGACCTCATCTTACAAATTATAATTTAAACATTTTATACCTATCGTTCTAGCAATCCAATTGGGCTGAAACCTGGCAAATATACAGTTATGTGTATGTTATATTTAAAATAAAAAATACGTCATGTTAACGTCATCATTATTTTTAATTGATTTTTAATGTATATTATTTTCAAAGTTTCATTACGTTTTTCAATTGACAAGTTCGGAATTATCTTGAATCCGATCAATTACAAACTTCGAAACAAATTTAAAAGAACCAACCCATAGCCAGATTTTCCAGAAATTTAAAGGAGACTTTTTAGTCTAAAAACGGACGAAATCACGTAATTCCCGATTTTGGGCAATAATGCGCACGTAGAGCAAGTATTCCTTTCGCCAACAGAGGGCAGCATATACATTTAATGGTTAGTTTTGTTTAGCATTCGGCAGCTATAAATACAATGCAAGTTAAACATTAAATGTATCTGCTGCCCTCTATTGACGTAAATTATATACTCACTTGGCTGTACTGTACGCACTTGGCTATTGCCACTCAACCGTGTGTGCATGGCTATCGCCGTTGAAATGATTTGCCGCCCTGTATATTTTTCTACTATAGAAGTTAACTACGCCAATGTTATTGATTGCAATGATCTATAGCCCTCTACCCGTCTATTTTATTTACTTTTTTTATTAGTAGAAAATGTCGTTATTAATATTTGAAGTTTTGAAATATAAGGAGTCATGATTGCATCAGATTGTGCAGACCAGTAGTTGCTCAAAATGGCATTAGTATGGTAGGCCTATATGTCAGAAGAGGAAAAAACATATCTGTATGCTACATGTTGTGGAAAACAATAAATGAAACAGGCAGAATTTCTTTTACTTTAATAATCTTTATTAGACCTTTGATAAGTTTAACAATTGATATCTTAATATCTGGCTGCACATGTTTCTGCTGCAGAGACAAAATGAAATGGTAAATGTATTTCTCATCATAAAAGAGTTATTGATACATGTATGTCATTGAAAGTTAATTAACACAATTGAAATCAATTGTTCATCGATTGTTGTACACATGCAATTGGTAAACATGAAAAAAATAAATTATTGAGGCCATGGCCAAGTCATGTTTGAAGTTATAAAAATGTTAGTAAATGGCCATCAGGTTGATTTTAAAGAGGTTGTGGAATGCTCGAAGACATTTCCGTCATTTTTCGGATATATGTAGCCTAAGGTGTGATGAAATAAAAACGACTATTGTTTCTGTCATGAAATGAGTACAAAAGGTACTTTTGAGAGCTGTTTTTCAGGTCCAGTTTCGACCCGAACGTGCAACTGTGTAAAAGTCGTCGTTGCGGGCAGCAAACAAAACACAGTAAATCGTGACGTAATAAACAGGACTCCCGATGCACAGTAGCATACACGAGTCCTGTTTATTACGTCACGAGTCCTGTTTAGTGACGTCATATCCACCATCCACGCGCTGTAAAGATTTCTAAGGCCGCTGCGGCTGCGCTTGAAATTACACACGAGTATGGTATAGCCTTTTCCTGAGCTCACTTGTGACGCCGAACTGGAGAGAATAGTCGACAATAAAGACGCCTCCTCGACTAAAGAAAATTCAGAAACTGAATCACAACAGCTTCAATCACTTAAATTTCGCAACCAAAATAAAATAAAAGTTTGCGAAAACACCGTCATATATCCTGGCTGCTTTATTTCACAGAGGTTAGCTGAATCATCTGTCCTTGCTCTATGGCTGAATAATAGCGGCGTCGCCAGGATTTTTTCTAGAGGGGGGGCAAACATATTTTTCCCCAAAAAATCTTGTATTTCTGAACAAATTCTCGATTTCTCAGTTTTAGACGGGGGCAGGGACATTTTGCCCCCCCCCCAACTCATTAAATTTACACCACTATGACTTCGCGCCTCTTTTTTTTTCTTTTCCCCTTTTTTTCTTTCCTTTTTAATTTTTTTGGTTGTTTTTCCGGGGGGAAGGCCCCCCCCCCCTCGCGACGCCCATGCTGAATATGCATGAGGTATAGTAAAAAAAATATAACATGGTTTATTTTGGTTGACGAACTCAGTTTGTCAACTTCCAATACCCCGGGAAGCTAAAATCGATTATTCAACCTCAAACCATGTTATATTTGTATACTATTTGATAACCGTGTTAAACTACCTTCCATGCATAATCCTGGCTAAAAACCATATTATGCAGGAATGTTAAGGGCGGGCCTCAGATCGCCAATCACGATGCAACTTGACACTCAGGTTAAACATTTTTTCCCACTTTTCTGCAATAATTTGAACAGTAATGCAAATTCTGATACTATGGGAAATTCATTTCTAATTTGTTATCATCATTTATGGCCGTTTTTTGTTCAGGCCTTAGCAAAAACAAAGTATTATAGAAAACAAAATCAACCACACGTTGGTGACCTTTCCGCGCGAGACTTACACACTCTATAAGCGACAATATGTCGATCCTACATGGGCTTTGATGACAAATGTGAAGTGACGTCACCATGACGTCATCAGTTCATTTAAAAAATTTAATTTTCATTATTTCTTATTTTCTCCGAATTTCTAATATGCACATTATCCCAAGTCAAATCAATTTCAAAATACTTCATAATATACAATCTTCACATAATATCATACTTTTTTAAACATAATATATAAGAATGTATCATAGATTTTTACTCACATAAAATTAAAAAAACAAAGAAGCCCTGTGTTCTGTTCAAACAGACAAACCTCTAGTATTAATTTTTGAAAGTTTATTATTTCTCCTAGTTTCTAATTTGCACATTAGGCCTATCCCAAGTCAAATCAATTTGAAAGTACTCCACAATATAGAGTCATTTGTCCGATTTTTTAAAACAAATATTATCAAACACAAAAATACGGACAACGGAAAAGCCGTGTGCTCTGTTTAAAACAGACGCATACCTCTAGTTTTCTTTTTTTTTCTTCTCCTTTTTCAGACTTTTTCTCCATAGGTTTAACACACGTTTCTTCTGGCAGTCCACTTTGCCACTTTTATAAATCCGATTGATTTCAGAGTTGGTACATACTTAGACCACCACCCACAGATGGTCCTAGAAGAAATTTTTGATCGTGACGTCATCAGGTGTCAGGTTACGTCACATTAAAGATGCATTTTCCCCATATGTTTTGTACACGTTTTAAAACACCCCAGTTTGGCATCTTCGTAAATCCGATCGACTTTAAACCTAATTCATACTTAGACCAGCACCCACAGATGGTCCTAGACAAAATTCGTGATCGTGACATCATCAAGTGGCAGGTTACGTCACATTAAAGATGCATTTTTCCCCATAGGGTTTGTACACGTTTTAAATCACTCCATTTCGGTACTTTCGTATATCCGATCGACGTTACACTTGGTACACACTTAAACCATCACCCACAGATGGTCCTTAAAGAAATTCGTGATCGTGATGTCATCAGGTGTCACGTTACTTCACATTAAAGATGCACATTTTCCCCATAGGTTTTGTACACGTTTTAAAACGCTCCAGTTTGGCATCTTCGTAAATCCGATCGACTTTATACATGGTACACACTTAGACCACTACCCATTGATGGTCCTAGAAGAAATTCGTCATCGTGGCGTCATGAGGTGTCAGGTTACATCATATTAAAGATTCATCGTTTCCCTATTGGCTTTGTACACGTTTTTCTTCAAACTGAACTTTGGAAGTACTAGTCTGATTGGGTTAAAACTTGGTACATGAATGCATATTCACATGGATGTGTTATAGATGGAAATTGAAGTGACATCATCATCAAATGTCATGTGAAGTCCCTTAAAGGGGCATTTTATTTTGTTATAGGTCTGTCTACAGGACTAAAATGTTCGATTTGGTTGTAACTTGACATATACACATTCTAATGTGCGGTTATAGATGACATTTATAGTGACGTCACTGATTGTTCATCCCGTGCTCAGAGTATTTCAAATATCCGAAACAGCTTGTGTTTGTCCACAAACACATTTCTAGGTTTTTTTTTTTCTCCTTTTTCAGACTTTTTCTCCATAGGTTTAACACACGTTTCTTCTACCAGTCCACTTTGCCACTTTTTTTAAATCCGATTGATTTCAGACTTGGTACATACTTAGACCACCACCCACAGATGGTCCTAGAAGAAATTTGTGATCGTGACGTTATCAGGTGTCAGGTTACGTCACATTAAAGATGCATTTTTCCCCATATGTTTTGTACACGTTTTAAAACACTCCAGTTTGGCATCTTCGTAAATCCGATCAACTTTAAACTTAATTCATACTTAGACCACCACCCACAGATGGTTCTAGACGAAATTCATGATCCTGACGTCATCAAGTGTCGGGTTACGTCACATTAAAGATGCATTTTTCCCCATAGGGTTTGTACATGTATGAAAACACTCCATTTTGGCACTTTCGTAAATCCGATCGACGTTACACTTGGTACACACTTAGACCATCACCCACAGATGGTTCTTGAAGAAATTCGTGATCGTGACGTCATCAAGTGTCACGTTACTTTACATTAAAGATGCACATTTTCCCTATATGTGTTGTACACGTTTTAAAACACTCCACCTTGGCACCTTCATAAATGCGATCGACCTCAGACTTAATACATACTTAGACCACCACCCACAGATGGGCCAAGAAGAAATTAGTAATCGTGGCGTCATCAGGTGTTGGGTTACGTCACATTAAAGATGCGTTTTTCCCCATATGTTTTGTACACGTTTTAAAACACTCCACTTTGGCACCTTCGTAAATCCGATCGGTCTCAGTCTTGATACATACTTAGACCACCACCCACAGATGGTCCTAGAAGAAATGCGCGATCGTGACGTCATCAGGTGTTGGGTTACATCACATTAAAGATGCATTTTTCCCCATAGGGTTTGTACACGTTTTAAAACACTCTACTTTGGCACTTTTGTAAATTATGCGATCGACGTTAGACCTGGTACACACTTAGACTACCACCCACAGATGGTCCTAGAAGAAATTCGTGATCGTACCAATGCCGAGATCGGTTATAGATGAAATATCATGTGATGTCATCATCAAATGTCATGTGACGTCCCTTAAAGGGGCATTTTGTTCTTTATAGGCCTATATTTACAGACCTATATGTTCGATTTGGATATAACTTGACATGTTTGTATAATGTGCTGTTATAGATGACATTTTTAGTGACGTCACTGATTGTTCATCACGTGCACAGAGTATTTCGAATATCCGAAACAGCTTGTGTTTGTCCACAAACACATCTCTAGTTTTTTTTCTCTTTTGTTTTTCAGACTTTTTTCTCATAGGATAACACGTGTTTTCGTTCTACACGTCACTTTTGGCTTTTTTTCAAATCCGATCGACTTCAAACCTGACACCCACTTAGACCACCATCTGAAGATGTGCACTGAAACTTTTCGTTATGCTGACGTTATCATGTAATTTATTATAGAATTTTGAATATTTAATTTTTCCCATAGACTTTGTACACAGAAATTAAAAAAAAATGTCAATTTTCAGAGGGCATTTTCGACACTTTGCCAGTATTTCATTTACACCAATCTTTGTCCAAGCAATGACCCTAATTTAAACGACATTGTGTAATGATGACGTCATGATGACGTCATCCGGTGTTTATTTATAGGCAATTAAATTGTGACACTTTCAATATTTAAAAATGCATAAGAAATCAACCGTACGCGTCCGCAGCATTCTGTTGCCGGCAAGTGGTAGAGTAGGTTGAGGTCTTTATTTCATTCAGTGTGCGTGAAATCACGTGACCCTTACTTCCGGTCGAAAAAGGCCCAAACCGGAAATGGCTTATTATTTAAAAGTGGTAATAGATATGAACTTGCTTTTAACGGTGTTAGTCTCTTGGCTGATAGTATTCTTCAAATCATCTACCGATGACGTCATGCAATCTTCGAGCGCCCTTAGGCCAAAAAAAAAAAGTCTCCGGTTTCTGGTATGGAGCTTGCCCCAAAAGTGGTGCGGCGACGCGGCTTTTTTTTTTTTTTTCCCCTACTTTTTTTTTTTTCCAAACAGGTGTGTTTGGGCTACATAACATGTGACCCTGCTATGAGATGCACGAATAAGCCACTTTGTAATACATGTGTAATGAATGGATAACTGGGGGCATATAAAAAGAGCAAGAATGTTGGATTAATAGTGAAAATATACATGTACATGTTGTGATATCTAATGTTTGTTGAGAATAAATAAAAATGCCAAAGTATGATCTGTCTCTTGTATACTCTTTATTTCACAAGTCAAAATGGGAAACTTGTTGAGTTGAAACTGCAAAGCGAATGTCATGCAATAGAAGGAATATTCCTATGGGGTGAAGAATAAAATATTTTCCATTTCCAACAATTTGTTCACCTCATAGTAATATTTATTCTATTGCACTCCACATAAAACAAACTTAAAATAAATAATCCTGGCAATGATGGGCAACTTAAGTTATACTTCTCTACTCACTTCAACAGTGGGCTCTCGCTATCACCTCTCGATTACTGATGTTGTTTAGCACACAAAGTAAAATATATGTTCAAAGAAAATGTTCAGCTTTGAATGCAATGGAAATAAAATTACCACTAGGTATTAAAAATTAACACCCCCAAAAATGCTGAAATATTTTTCACGCCACTGCCTTTTGATAAATGTTATGCAACTGCATGTTAGTAAGTGGCTAAAATAATCAACAAAATAAATATTTAAAGAAAGTTATACTTTTTTTTATATCCTCTTAACTTTTATAACACACAAAATAAAATATATAACAAGAAAATGTTCAGCTTTGTAGGTACCTTTTGATAAATGTTATGCAACTGCATGTTTGTAAGTGGCTAAAATAATCAACAAAATAAATATTTAAAGAAAGTTATACTTTTTTTTTAATATCCTCTTAACTTTTATAACACACAAAATAAAATATATAACAAGAAAATGTTCAGCTTTGTAGGTGGAGCAGCAATGGAATAAAATTACGACTGTAAAAATAAACACCCAAAAAGTATGCTGAAATATTTTTCACTCCACTGCCTCATAATAGATGTGATACAACAAAATGACTTAAATAATTAACAAAATAAATATTTAGAAACTCATACTTTTTTAATATCTTCTCAGTTATATATTTCTTGTAGTTTTGGCAACTGGTAGCCTACATGTACTTGACTGTGAATTACACCAAGTAGTTCAAGTTACTTTGGTTTAAACAACTTGCGTTTTCTACGGAACTGCTTAGGATGCCTATCAAAACAGTCCTGGCATGTGGGATAACAGCCCAACCCTGCTGCTCCACCTACAAAGTTCTCTGCAATACAACAGTGACAACAAATTAGAGGGAAACATCCGGATGAGAAGTACGGGACTTCGACAGGGTGGTTACATCTCAAATCCTTGCGCACGCAGACTCGGGTCAAAATAGGAGCGTCGGCGTGCTCATCATCATCTGGGACAAAATCACCAAGGACAGAACCACAAGTGTAGTCAACGTCCACAAGGGCTGCATCAAGAAGGGCAAACTCATGTTTTTTAATCATCTTGTCACTGTGTACAACTCTTGGCTTGTCACATTCTTGGCAGGTGATAGTGCGCTTGACTCTGTTGGCTGTCTGAGCACTCGGGTTGAATTTCAGGCCGTGACCTTCATTCTTGCTTCCCTTTGACAAGGATGGTCTATCCTTTTCAGATGTGACTGTTCCATACACACTATCGAAGGGCTTGTAGTGTGCTTTGTCTTGGTCGAGGATTGGGTCTGGCAAGAAGTGCAGCTCCTCAAACACTTCAGTGGGAAGCCGGGGTGGTTTGTGGAAGTTGCAGGATGTATCCTTGCACTTGACAATGGAGAAGGAGTAGTGAGTTTCTTTAACATGTGTTTCAAAGAAAGTTTTGACTTTCTTTGACTTCATGATGTCCTTCTTTGGCTTTGACATGTCTTCAACCAAGGTGGTCACAGGACGCATGTGGTTGCTCACTTGTTCTTCTGATACACCATCGTACACAGAAAATGGCTCGTCATGAAGCTTCAACTGACGGAACAGTGATGATACAAGGCCAATGGGTTGTTTCAAACTGTTGATGACTGCTGTCTTCAGCTCTGGGGTTTTGATTGCAGCCTCACGGATATTGGCAACAGATGAACAATTCTTCAGCAATGCTTCCATCTCTGGGTTTTGTTCTTCGCGCATGATTCCCACTGCTTGTAGTGCTAGGTTAAGGATTGACATAATCCTCTCTGCTGGGTTTTTCCAACTATGCCCGGGTGGGGTTCGTACGGCATATAGTGCATCAAAGTCCTTTTCCATGAACAAGGCAATCAGTGATAGCTGAACAGAGATGTAGGTCACACGGTGATCTGGTCCACCATCACTGTATAGTATGAAAATGGGCTTGGCGTTCTCCTGCTGATTGGTCAAAACTGCAGACATCTCTGCACTGTGGCGGGCAGGAGAAGAAGGAGAGAAGACCGTGTCCTTCAGACCGACATTGACCTGGCCACTGTAGTAGGCTCCATCCACACTTTGTGGGATGTCAACGTTGAAAATGACACTGGGAGTCAATGTCATCTTTGTGAAGTCATGGTCAGCTACTGACAGTTTCTGCTGGAGACCAACAAGGCATTGCTTTCCCCTTTCGACGGCTGCTACTGGCAATCCGGGTTCGCCAACTTTTACTTTATGCTTATCATCGACACACAACATCTGGGCATGATCCCTGAATCTGACAGCGATTTCTTTCAGATACCTGAAACATGCAGAGGCATAGTGTGTATCTTCATGTGGTGATCTAAGCTGTCGCTGTTGAATCATGTATTTTACTTTCAGCCGCCCTGTGTGCTGAAGAGATGCTTTGGTGGAACAGTTCTTTGGCCAAAACTGGAGTCGCAGCCAGTTCACAGATGGAACTGGGACATCACCTGGACACTGCTGCTTAACAGCTTCCAACAAGCTTCTGGCTGACAATGCTGTTGCCATATAAGTTACAGAGTCATGGCGTCTCTCTTGCACTGCTGTTTCAGCTACATTCTCAATGTACTTGGATGCTTGCTCCCAAAACTTTTCATATTTTGGAGGACGTCCTATATTTATGTCTCGCAGGTCACACACAACATCAGGATCTTGAAGTGTCATGAGCAGCTCAACCCGTTTGTTAACGTCAGCCTCTGAGGAATCATGAGCATTTGAACTGTCACCAGTCAGACGATGGTAGATCTCACGCATGTACATAGGCTTCACATTAGCCATCAATCCACATGCTTGATAAAATTCTCGCCTCATCTGACGTGTGTGGAAGTGTGGAACATTTTCCTGCACTTCAGCAGAGATGCGTGCTGTTTGAGTCATCTTTTCTGAATCTGATGCCCCGCTTGGCTCTTTCCAAA
Source organism: Patiria pectinifera (assembly GCA_029964075.1). Taxonomy (NCBI): domain Eukaryota; kingdom Metazoa; phylum Echinodermata; class Asteroidea; order Valvatida; family Asterinidae; genus Patiria; species Patiria pectinifera. The sequence goes on from JASAOE010001111.1 coordinate 13,444, forward strand.
TGAAGTGGAGGTTGCAAGTACTGCCACCCGGAGCATGCGTATAGAGAACTGCTGGGAAGGGTAGACCACTCTTTCTCAAATTCTGGAGAAATTCGTAACGCCGACACTTGTCAATTGGAAGGAGGTCATTCAGAGGCATATGTTCATAGAACTTGAGAGGCTCTAGAGCACGGATGAGCGGTGAGATCAACCTAGAATGAGCATTCACAGCTGCACTGACAGGAAGGGTAGTCACACCAACAGCATCATCCAATATACGAACCTGTGGGAAAGATACAACAGTTTTGTATTGTTAAAATGTTTTGAATCACTATCTGCAAATCCTTTGCATCACACTGATACATGTAGATGTCCTATTTTTTTTTTAATCAAAAGTAATAGCAACTTACTGGACTCAAGAGCTGATGACGAGCCTGCATGGATTTGTTTTGATTTGTCAGGTAGGTGGTGTATTTTTGAAGGCACTTTGCCAGACTGTCCACTGCATCTTGAAGTAACTTCCACTCAGGCTTGGCAATCCAGTTCTGAAAGATATGCATATGTACATATAGTCGATCATAAATCATTTGTGACAATATTTGATACAGACCTTTGAGGGTCCCAAACATTACAACGCAGCATGTACATGTATAAAGCAAAAAGAAAATAGTCCTGCTTCCGGTTTCCCTACCTACCCTATTCTGACAGCACCTACCCGCATTTCTTTTTATTGGAAAAAGTAGCAAAACACCAAAAAATCATCAATTTCTTCCATATGATCATACACAAAAAAAACATGGCCAAAAAAGAGAGAAATTCCCTACATGCCTACCTACCCTATTTTCGAATGCCATGTAATCAGAAGCAAATGTATGTGAAAGTATTTGGATCATGATGACTTGTACATGTTTCTAGGTTTGTGATGAATTTGTACTACTGTCTGTATGTCTAAATTTTGGCTTAAACACTAGCCATTGACCAAAAGTTTAATAGTACCCTCTGCACTATAGTATTACACATGTACATGTACTACATGATTCAAAGACCTCCCCCCCCCACAAAAAAATTCAATGAATAAAAAATTAAATAAAAAATAATTGAATATTAAACAAAAATACAAAAAGATAAATAAATAAATAAAAGAACATGAAGAAATAAATAAACAAATAAACAACTAAAAAAGTAAATCAATCAATCAATCAATCGAGCAATAAAAAAAGATCACAATAGACAAAGATAAAAATAAAAGGAAAAACAAAGCAAGCAATACTGTACCTGTTCAAGTATGGTAAACAGCTGATGAGCAAGTGTTCTGAGATGGTCAACTTCCAGCGGCTTTGGCACATGTTTGTGTTTACCGGGCACGTTGTATCCTTGCAGCTTTGCTAGCATTGGAGGGACAATACACTGCTGAAGAGCCAGTTTAGTCAGGTGGGGATCGATATACCACAAAGTGTCATCCAAGATTTGCACGAACTGTTCACCAAGAGGTAGGCTGTTTTGTGCCCATCCTAAATTTAGGTTCTGCAGCCAGTGCACTGTGGAATTGTGAAGTTCAAAACGGGCAGATGGACGATCGATGTTTCGGAACTTTGGCCATACCCGCCGCTTGGAGGCATCCATCATAACAGCAAATGCGCTGAGTGATGGTGAAGTGAGACTGGAGCTGCCGGCAGACTCTTCTCGGCATGGGACTACCTCAAATGTTATGAATTTACCGAATGGTATGATATCTGATATGGATGCCCTCAGGGGTACTGACTGCTTTGTGTTTGAGTTTATGGAACTTTCAATCTTCGCTGATATTTTACACGTTGGGGCACCGAACTCGCCCTCCAGAACAAAGTTGTCAGCTGATATTGCCGATGACTCTTCCCTCCTCTTAAAACTATCTAAAATCTCCCTCAGGGTGGAGCTTGAGCTCACCTCAGTCAGGCCATACGGCTTGAGAATTCTGCATCCACTTACGATCTGGATCGACACGAACATTCTTCGGACATTCAAGAGAAAAATCGAGAGAAAAATCTGAGAAAACAACGTCAGACCGCACCGCGACCTAAACATCGTGCACATGTGTGCCGCAATGCTGGTATTAGTCTGCTCCCTTACATATTGCAGTTATTAAAAGCGGTTACAAGTTCCAGATACACGACCTTCGCTTCCACTCACGTCTGGCTTCTACACACAAAATCACGAAAATACAACGCCGTCTGCAAATGGTGCCCGACTATTCTGTGCAAAATATATGGAAGCCCAGACAGGCCACATAAAGCCTATACTCAATGGTAACCCCATCTAAATACACGTTCAAATTGTGCAGCAGCAGAATTCTAGACGAACCAGTGAGTTTGGCGGTTTTGAGTCATCGTCTTACATGAAAAAAAAAACTTTTTCATTTTGCCGACGCGCATGGCTACGGCGACGCGCGCGCATACCAGAAACCGGAGACTTTTTTTTTTTGGCCTTAGCGACAGGTTAAAAAAATTCAAAAATGTATTTTGAATAGATGTCTGTGGCGAAGTTTGTCGGAATCGCCTAAATATTGGTGTATAGAATGACCTTGACCCACTTAAGACGTGTGCGAAGTATAAGGTCATGACGTCATCAGACCGGAAGTTATAATGAAAAGACCCTTTTTCCTTAGAAAATTCCTGAAAAATCAACCATGGCAGTTTTTGTATTAGTTTTTACTTTAATTGTCTATTTAAGGGTAGGTCTAAAACATTTCAAAGCTTCGAGGCAATAAGCAAACTTGGACATGCCCTGCGCACGCTTAAAACTTCAGGTTCACAATTATTGGGTCGTATGTATAAAAACTAGCATTTGCTTTTACTACCCATTTTTAAGCATTTACTTGCATTTATATGAATAAAAATGAAGCAAATGCTTTTACTGGAAAGCATTTGCTGAAAGCTAAAAGTATTTACTTTTTACTTTCTAGCTTTCGCTAGACTAGAAGTGTTTACTTCATTTCGTATGAATAAAAAGGAGTAAATGCTTCAGATTTCATGCATTTACTGGTCATTTTTCTAGGCTGGGTTGGGGCAACCTTGAAAATATGAAGCAAATACTTCTGCGCAAGAACTGCTGCATTTATTAATATTAATCGCCCGAAAATTGACACAAAACGTTAATAAACTACATATAATACCATACACTGTATTTTGACTAACATTTATGCGCAATTTAAATATGTTTTATTATGTATTTTATTACTAGAATTAGAAACGATAATTACGCATCTTGTTCACGATATGAGAAGTTTTAGCGTAAAAATCAGTGCGGCACAGAATGATTAAGGATAAATTTTTATCCAACGGCACCCTGGGGACTGAACAAAATAAAATTATTTGTTTAGTTTATTAGGTCACCAATCTTTGCAAACTATTATCTTTTTTATTATTTCAATAAACAAAACTCTTTGTGTATCGAATGTTGGTGTAATTTTACCCACTTTAACACGTCTGTGATATTTATGCAATTGTGACGTCTACATGACACTGTTCACCTTTACAATTTTCATGAATTATGGAAGTATACCTTTTGTATTCTTCAACTGCCGAAAAGTGTTATCATTTTTGCTGGATTTGAGGATCAAAATGTATGTACTACTATACATGTATGTATGCATCGCCTTGATTTGGACTATTACACCACGTGTAAACCCTGTGTGTGTGCGGAAGTTCGTACACACAAGAGGAACCCTATTGTTGGCAATCATTCGTCCATGAAAACAATCCAACAGTAAGAAGCATTTGCTGCCTATTGTTTAGTAAATGCTGAACAGTAAAAGAAAACTTTTATTCATACGAAATCAAGCATTTGCTTTTCCTTAATGCTTGTGCTCCAAAGTAAATGCTTTTACTTTTTGCTTAAACTTCCTAGCATTTACTAGTTTTTATACATACGACCCATTGGGTCGTATGTATAAAAACTAGCATTTGCTTTTACTACCCATTTTTAAGCATTTACTTGCATTTGTATGAATAAAAATGAAGCAAATGCTTTTACTGGAAAGCATTTGCTGAAAGCTAAAAGTATTTACTTTTTACTTGCTAGCTTTCGCTAGACTAGAAGTGTTTACTTCATTTCGTATGAATAAAAAGGAGTAAATGCTTCAGATTTTAAGCATTTACTGGTCATTTTTCAAGGCTGGGTTGGGGCAACCTTGAAAATATTAAGCAAATACTTCTGCGCAAAAACTGCTGCATGTATTAATATTAATCGCCCCAAAATTGACACAAAACGTTAATAAACTACATATAATACCATACACTGTATTTTGACTAACATTTATGCGCAATTTAAATACTTTTTATTATGTATTTTATTACTAGAATTAGAAACAATAATTTCGCATTTTGTTCATGATATGAGAAGTGTTAGCGTAAAATTCAGTGCGGCACAGAATGATTAAGGATAAATTTTATCCAACGGCACCCTGGGGACTGAACAAAATGAAATCATTTGTTTAGGCCCAAAAAAAGGCTCCGGTTTCTGGTATGGAGCTTGCCCAAAAAGTGGTGCGGCGACGCGGCTTTTTTTTTTTTTTTACCTGTTTTTTTTGCTTCAAATGTCGGCTGATGACTGCAAATGGTGCCCGACTAAACTTAGTGCAAATATAATGGGAGTCCAGAGAGGCCACATAAAGCTTATTCTCGATCATAACCCCACCTAAAAACATGTTAAAACTCATTACTCGGACACTCTCGATAGAAGTGACATTTAATTGAATGTACACGAACCATCGGTACCGATGGTTCGTGTACAAACCAGAATGAGCCAATAAGACAACAGCACCGATGGTTTGTGCACTGACAGATACAACCAATGAGAGAGCATACAATCATTGGTGGTCATCGGCCCAGTGACCTTGCCTAGCTCAGCTATCAGTGAGATTTACGTAACGTTGCGTAACAAAGTGTGCGTGGGAAACTGTGGTCAGGGCCCCGGCCCTGCACAAGGCCATGCATGTGCATGCTATTTTAATATGTTAATGTAACGTACACTTTGTACAGTTGAAACCTTATAATTATTTGCTTCTAGTATTTCTGGACAAAGGTTTGCTGCTTGCACTTTAATATATTAGTTGGACATGGTTGTACGGAAACTTGGAGAACGAAAATCTAAACAGGAATATGCTGAAACGTAGCACTCACTGAGAAAGAGAACTGGAGTTCACATGTACATGTTAACCGTGCAGACAAGTTCTGGGAGAGAATATTCAACCGACGGCGAGATTACCTACACAAGCTACAGGATTTAATGTCTTCATTATCTGGGCAATTCCACCGTGACTGACATTACATGTATCAAATCAGCTCTAATGTCTAAACAATTACAGCCAACTGAACCATGTTTGGCAAAGGGGTTACTAGGACCTAAATACACAATACAGTATTGAATCTTTGAAATTTCATGGTTAGCTTTTTTGTCTTGGGGGTTGTTTAGTGCCGTGATAGTCCGAAAATTTGGGACTCTCAATACTGTGTATGAGAGTCCCAAAACGGGAACTAGCGGGAAGTAGTCTCAAATTACTACACATTTTTCCATAGTCAAGCCACCAGACTATTGACTTTTAATGAAGAGGTCAGTCTTTTCAAATAGTTGGACCATGGTTGAACATGTACCAGTCTAGTATTTAGCCCCATTTTGAAATCACTTGACTTCCCTCTCATGTGCAAAATATTAAAGAAAAGTCTCCTTTAAAAAATGAATTGAGTCTGCAAACTTGGTTGGTGAAATACTGAGGACATTTTCTTTGCCCCAGTGGAATTTTTGCAGAAATTTGGTGGCTAAACTGTGAGTAAAGTGGGCCTGATTTAGTTTTGTACGTTTCAGAGCACTCCAGAGCCCTGACTGGTGCCGTGACTGACATTAAAAAAGCGATGCAACCCAAAAATGTCAAACATGTTTTTCAAATTTCTCTTCAGGTTAAAAGTGCTGCAGATCAAAATCCATTAGAACATTAGAGCTAATAGGGTTACTAACGCATGTAGTAAGATGGGGGGAAAAAATCATGAATTTTTGAATGAATATGCCTGTTAATATAAAACAAATTAACACCCAATTAAAATAGCCTCGTCTGTCAACAACAGAAGTTGATATACCCAGACCCCGTGCTAAGAAAACAATGAAGGGCAGATTTGTATTGCTATCCTGAATGCTTTTATGGGAAAAAGCATCGTTTTTTGTGACTGACATTACACTAAGCCTAAGACCGTCACTGAAATTACATTTTTACTAATTTTGAATATCAAATCAGCTCTTATGTGTAAACAATTAAAGCCAACTGAACCATTGTTTGGCATGGGAGTTACTGGGACCTGAATACACAATACGGTATTGAAAATTTGAAATTTCATGTTCAGTTTTTCCAATTAGAGTGGTAGTTTACTGTCGTGACTGACATTACAAAAAGCGATGCAACCAAAAATGTCACACATGTTTTTCAAATTTCTTTTCAAGTTAAAATTCCTACGTATTTAAATCCATACGAGCATTTTAGCTTATAGGGTAACCAACACATGTAGTAAATGTGCAAAACTTTCATGATTTCTTTTAATATGCAAATAAACCTCTGTGACTGACATTACCATGGCTGACATTACGCATTAGATTCATTATACCTGTTAACAACAAATTAACACAAAAATAATACAGAGAAGAGAAGAGTAAAATAACTGTTTATGCTATATTTTAAGGAATAATTGTAACTTTAAGATGATTAAAGGTTGGAACATGGAGTGTACAAAATACACTAAATTCATACAAGCGCATTACGCATGACTGACACTTTTATTGAATTGACCAAATCTTTAAATAACAATTATTTGCCCACTTGGTAACATTGTTGCCGGGTTATTTTGACCACCTCAAAGCCGGGGCGGATTCCCCTTTCCTCTCTTGGCACTAACAGGCTGCAAATTCACGCCCTTCCCAGTGACGAAGAAAATGCATAGAGCAACTCTTCATAAATATACCCAAGAAATTTCATGATTATAGGGCAAAGGGTTCTGGAATTATGGCTAATTAATTATTCATGTGTACGAATGATTATTCTTCTCTAATTGGCACTAACATGCTGCAAATTCACGCCCGCACCCCTATTTTGCCTTCCCGCACCCCTTTCTTCTCTTGGCACTAACATGCTGCAAATTCACGCCCCCTCCCCCCGAGTGACGAAGAAAATGCATAGAGCAACTCTTCATAAATATACCCAAGAAATTTCATAATTATAGGGCAAAGGGTTCTGGAATTATGGCTAATTAATTATTCATATGTGCGAATGATTATTCTTCTCTTGGCACTAACATGCTGCAAATTCACGCCCGCACCCCTATTTTGCCTACCCGCACCCCTTTCGTCTCTTGGCACTAACATGCTGCAAATTCACGCCCCCTCTCCCCCCCCCCCGAGTGACGAAGAAAATGCATAGAGCAACTCTTCATAAATATATCCAAGAAATTTCTTGATTACAGGGCAAAGGGTTCTGGAATTATGGCTAATTAATTATTCATATGTACGAATGATTATTCTTCTCTTGGCACTAACATGCTGCAAATTCACGCCCGCACCCCTATTTTGCCTTCCCGCACCCCTTTCTTCTCTTGGCACTAACATGCTGCAAATTCACGCCCCCTCCCACCGAGTGACGAAGAAAATGCATAGAGCAACTCTTTATAAATATACCCAAGAAATTTCATGATTATAGGGCAAAGGGTTCTGGAATTATGGCTAATTAATTATTCATATGTACGAATGATTATTCTTCTCTAATTGGCACTAACATGCTGCAAATTCACGCCCGCACCCCTATTTTGCCTTCCCGCACCCCTTTCTTCTCTTGGCACTAACATGCTGCAAATTCACGCCCCCTCCCCCCCGAGTGACGAAGAAAATGCATAGAGCAACTCTTCATAAATATACCCAAGAAATTTCTTGATTATAGGGCAAAGGGTTCTGGAATTATGGCTAATTAATTATTCATATGTACGAATGATTATTCTTCTCTTGGCACTAACATGCTGCAAATTCACGCCCGCACCCCTATTTTGCCTTCCCGCACCCCTTTCTTCTCTTGGCACTAACATGCTGCAAATTCACGCCCCCTCCCCCCGAGTGACGAAGAAAATGCATAGAGCAACTCTTCATAAATATACCCAAGAAATTTCATAATTAAAGGGCAAAGGGTTCTGGAATTATGGCTAATTAATTATTCATATGTACGAATGATTATTCTTCTCTTGGCACTAACATGCTGCAAATTCACGCCCGCACCCCTATTTTGCCTTCCCGCACCCTGCTGCAAATTCACGCCCCCTCCCCCCCCCCTCCCCCGAGTGACGAAGAAAATGCATAGAGCAACTCTTCATAAATATACCCAAGAAATTTCTTGATTATAGGGCAAAGGGTTCTGGAATTATGGCTAATTAATTATTCATATGTACGAATGAAAATGCATAGAGCAACTCTTCATAAATATACCCAAGAAATTTCATAATTATAGGGCAAAGGGTTCTGGAATTATGGCTAATTAATTATTCATATGTACGAATGATTATTCTTCTCTTGGCACTAACATGCTGCAAATTCACGCCCCCTCCCCCCCCCCTTCCCCGAGTAACGAAGAAAATGCATAGAGCAACTCTTCATAAATATACCCAAGAAATTTCATAATTATAGGGCAAAGGGTTCTGGAATTATGGCTAATTAATTATTCATATGTACGAATGATTATTCTTCTCTTGGCACTAACATGCTGCAAATTCACGCCCCCTCCCCCCGAGTGACGAAGAAGATGCATAGAGCAACTCTTCATAAATATACCCAAGAAATTTCATGATTATAGGGCAAAGGGTTCTGGAATTATGCATATGGCTAATTAATTATTCATATGTACGAATGGTTATTCTGGTTTGTTTACGCTACGTATATGGGAAAATTCAGTTTTCACGGCGCATGGCGCCGGAAAATTTTTCGCTGCGCAACAACCCAGGTCTGATTTTTATATTTTTTTGTTGTCAAAAGATGCGCAAGGCTCGAGGCTAAAAAGTCATAACAGCTCAGGTTGCGAAAAAAATTTGTTTAAAGGCTATCGCGGAAAAAGTCGAGGGGGTGGCGAATTCCGCCCCCGGCTCTTTTAGGGTAAAAAAAACCAACATTTTTGATTTCTCCTTCGTTACATCAAAAGTAAAAAAAACTACGCTGGGTTAGGTTTATCCGTCGCCAAAATGAGGGGGACGTGAGGGAACACGTATCTGCCCCGCCCCGGAAATCAGTATCAACATTTCTAAAATTATATCCTGAAAGTGTGCTCCGTGGAATATGGTGGCGCAAAGGAACTGCTTTTGGTGGAGGGGGGGGGGCATGTACAGCTTACATGTTTAATTGTTTGCAATTGCTTTTTTCATTAAACGTATGTATTCATTCATGTTATAGGGGATTCCTATTCGACAAGCTCTGCTTTTTTGGAAATGCCCTTCCTTCATCTCTAATTTAAAAATAATGGGCTCAAAGTCTATAAATATATTTCTTAAAAACCAGTACCCTATCAATTCCTTAATATATTACATAGTGGTGTTTCCTAACTTGGCACACTTCGACGTTTACCTTGACTTTCCTCATGTAGTGTTGCCAAACTTATTTGTTGATAAACTTCAAATTCAGTCCGTGAAATACTGGTACTTACACCTTATTACTGCGGCGGTTTATACCTCTGTAAACTATTTCGGTGTCATGAGATTATATTCCGAAATTCAAAAACGGTGGCATCCGGAAATTGGGCACACAAACGGCTGAATGTTCTCTAACGTGGCGCACTTGAATAAATATCGGAAAATTCCATTGAAGAATTCTGTAAAGTTGATAAAATCTGATAAACCATTATTATCTCGATCTACTTATATACCCAACTAGAAGTTTGTCAGAAAATTATTTCCTCATTTTGGGGGGATATTTTCAAAGGGTTTACCCATGCACTTTGCAATAAAATAGGAAAATCATGTCGAAATAATGTTTTGTTGTAACTTTGTAACAGGAATTGGATTAACTCGTGATTCAGGAACGGGAGTGTTTAGAACTCGATGACATTATACCGGTTTTTGTGAAAGTTCAGTACAAAACTGTTGCTCTATTAGATACCGCGACAGACGAACAAGCAAAGTACACCACGTCAGTGGCGGCGCCATGCAATGTTACATCATACATCAACAAATATCTATTTATGCCTTGAATATGGGATTTAATGGTAATACCACCAGTCCAGTTAAAATGCATAGAACAACAATTGATTGTTTGTTGGTTTATAAAACAGGTTTGACAAAAATTAATGATCAGTAATAAGGGCAAAACCTAATTTGACTTATATCACCCCGACGCAAAATTCCATCTTATAATAAACATAAAGCAAGGAATATAAAAACATTACATCTTTTACAGATTTAGCTTGTGTAAGCATGGAGGTGTTCCATCCTCCATGGTGTAAGTAATCTCGCCGTCGGTTGAATATTCTCTCCCAGAACTTGTCTGCACGGTTGACATGTATGTATTACAACTTCAGTTCTCTTTCTCAGTGGGCGCTACATTTCAGCATATTCTCGTTTAGATTATCGTTTTCCAAGTTGTATTTTTCTATTCCTTCCTCCATGGTACAACCATAGATCCTTGCTATACAACCATGTCCAAGTAATATATTATAGTGCATGCAGCAAACCTTAATGTCTGGATATAGAAGCAATTAATATAAGGTTTCAACTGTACAAAGTGTACGTTACATTAACATATTAAGATATTTTAGTTTATTAGGTCACCAATCTTTGCAAACTATTATTTTTTTAATATTTCAATGAACAAAACTCTTTGTGTATCGAATGTTGGTATGATTTTACCCACTTTAACACGTCTGAGATTTTTATGCAATTGTGACGTCTACAGGACACTGTGGACCTTTTCAATTTTCATGAATGATAAAAGTATAGTTTTTGTATTCTGCAACTGCCAAAAAGTGTCATCATGTTTGCTGGATTTGAGGATCAAAATGTATGTACTACTACATGTACTGTATGCATCACCTTAATTTGGACTATTACACCACGTGTAAACCATGTGTGTGTGTGCGGCAGTTTGTACACACAAAAGAAACTCTATTGTTGGCAATCATTCGTCCATAAAAACAATCCAACAGTAAGAAGCATTTGCTACCTGTTGTCTAGTAAATGCTGAACAGTAAAGGAAAACTTTTATTCATACATATCGTAGTCAGTCAGCCCGTGCGCAGCCCACGTGTTGCTAAGGTCAAATCCTGTCCACAGTGACCGTTTTAGCCGATTTCCGGCTAACTTTGACAGATTTTATGTTCATGCATAGTCAGGGACGTGTTATTGATAAAAACAAATCATAATGCGGAAAAGCCCTATCTTCTGTTGCAAACAGACATAGATCTCAACTTATATGTCTATGGGTCCAACAGAAAATCAATATTGGGAACAGCTCTGTGGTTGTTCACAACCACAATTTCTCTTTTTTTTCTTCCACTGTTTTTTCTCATAGGATAACACGTGTTTTCGTTCCACAAGGCACTTTTGTACTTTTTTCAAATCCGATCGACTTCAAACCTGGCACACACTTAGACCACCATCTAAAGATGTATGCCGAATCATGACGTCATCATGACGTCATCACGAGTCACGTGACGTCATCCTAAAAGAGCATAATTTGAGGCCATATATCTACAGAACCGGAAGTTCGATTTGGTTCAAACTTTGTATGCAAGTATGCAAGTATTCTGGGACGTGTTATAGACGAAAATTACAGTGACGTCATGATGATGTCATCGCGTGATTTATTATAAATTATTCAATTTTTGGACCTTTTACTCATATCTCATCAACGGAATGTGGTAAATTCAAAATTCTTTTTGTAAAAGGTTTGTTAGGTCATACATAGATGCACACAATTTCGTAAAATGTGTGACGTCATCATGACGTTATCAAAAACGTGATTTTTTTATTCACATATATGTCCGATCGTTATGAAACTTGGTGGGTAGGTAGTTAAAGATAAAAGCATTCAAAATCTGAAGTGACGTCATCATGACATCATCGTCTGATTTTTTATGACTTTTTCAAATTTTAATATTTTCTTCAAATTTTGCAAAAATTATACAAAATAAGGTCCGATCGACCTCAGAGAACCTGATGTCCGATTGGGTTCAATGTCGGTATGCAGATATTCCAGGAAGTGTTATAGACAAAAATTGCAGTGACGTCACGATGACGTCATCATGTGATTTTATATGAATTATTCAATTTTTGGACCTTTTACTCATATTTCATCAATGCAACGTGGTAAATTCGAAATTCTTTTTTGCAAAAGGTTTGATAGGTCGTAGATAGATACAGAAAATTTCAAAAATGTGTGCCGTCATCATGACGTCATGAAAAAATGGGGTTTTTTTGTACATAGGATGTACTTTTTGTATAGAATACACATGAACATGTTCATTCGACCTGGATGAAACTACTTTGCAGCAGTCATTAATAAAACAGTCGAAACAGCTCAGTGTTTGTCCACAAACACATTTCTAGTTAGCTGTTTCGGTTACAACCGAAACAGCTCTTGTTTTCGTTAAAGTTTTGTTTTTCTTTTTTTAGCTGTTTCGGTGTACACATCGAAACAGCTCTTGTTTTCGTTAAGATTTTTTTTTTTTCTTTTTAGCTGTTTCGGTGTACACACCGAAACAGCTCTTGTTTTCGTTAAGATTTTTTTCTTTTTTTTTTTTTTTTTTTTTTTCCACTTTTCTCCATAGGTTTTGTACACGTTTTTCTTCTACCAGGGCACTTTGGCACTTTCGTAAACCCGAGCGACATGAGACTTAGCACACACTTAGACCACCACCCACAGATGGTCCTAGAAGAAATTCGTGATCGTGACGTCATCAGGTGTCGGGTTACGTCACATTAAAGATGCATTTTTCCCATATGTTTTGTACACGTTTTAAACACTCCATTTTGGCATCTTCGTAAATACGATCGACTTTAGACTTAATTCATACTTTGACCACCACCCATAGATGGTCCTAGACGAAATTCGTGACCGTGACGTCATCAGATGTTAGATTACGTCACATCAAAGATACATTTTTCCCCATAGGGTTTGTACACATTTTAAAACGCTCCATTTCGGCACTTTCGTACATCCAATCGACGTTACACTTAATACACACTTAGACCATCACCCACAGATGGTCCTAGAAGAAACTTGTGATCGTGACGTCATCAGGTGTCACGTTACTTCACATTAAAGATGCACATTTTCCACTCTGGTTTAGTACATGTTTTAAAACGCTCCACTTTGGCACTTTCGTAAATTCGATCGACTTTATACTTGGTACACACTTAGACCACTACCCATAGATGGTCATAGAAGAAAGTCGTCATCATGACGTCATCAGGTTTCAGGTTACGTTAATTGTACACGTTTTAAAACACTATACTTTGGCACTTTCGTAAATGCGATCCATGTTAGACTTGGAACCCACTTAGACTACCACCCACAGATGGTCTTAGAAGAAAGTCGTCATGGTGGCGTCATGAGGTGTCAGGTTACACAACATTAAAGATGCGTTGTTTCCCTATTGGTTTTTCAACTGATACACTTTTTTACTTCTATACATGTATGTCTGATTGACTTTACACTTGTCAGACACTAGTAAGAGCAGCAGCCTAAGGTGGTCCCCAGTGAGTTCATAACGATGACGTCATCATGTGTCACGTGCCGTGACATTAATTGAGCATTTCTTCGAATCGCTTTAACTTCGAAAGTACAAGTCCGATTGGATTAAAACTTGGTATGCACATTCACAGGGATGGTTTATAGATGAAAATTAAAGTGACGTCATCATCAAATGTCATATGACGTCGCTTAAAGAGGCATTTTATTCTTTTATAGGCCTATATCTACAGAACTATAATGTTGGATTTGGTTTAACTTGACATGTACGTATTATAATGTGCTGTTATATAGATGACATTTACAGTGACGTCACTGATTGTTCGTCACGTGCACAGAGTATTTCAAATATCCGAAACAGCTTGTGTTTGTTCACAAACACATTTCTAGTTAGCTGTTTCGGTGACACACCGAAACAGCTCTTGTTTTCGTTAAGATTTTTTTTTTTCTTTTTTCTTTTTTTTTTTTTTCTTCTCCTTTTTCAGACTTTTTCTCCATAGGTTTAACACACGTTTCTTCTGGCAGTCCACTTTGCCACTTTTATAAATCCGATTGATTTCAGACTTGGTACATACTTAGACCACCACCCACAGATGGTCCTAGAAGAAATTTGTGATCGTGACGTCATCAGGTGTCAGGTTACGTCACATTAAAGATGCATTTTTCCCCATATGTTTTGTACACGTTTTAAAACACTCTAGTTTGGCATCTTCGTAAATCCGATCGACTTTAAACTTAATTCATAATTAGACCACCACCCACAGATGGTCGTAGAAGAAATTCGTGATCGTGACGTCATTAAGAGTCAGGTTACGTCACATTAAAGATGCATTTTTCCCTATAGGGTTTGTACATGTTTTAAAATGCTCCATTTCGGCACTTTCGTAAATCTGATCGACGTTACACTTGGTACACACTTTGACCATCATCCACAAATGGTTTTTGAAGAAATTCGTGATCGTGACGTCATCAGGTGTCACGTTACTTTACATTAAAGATGCACATTTTCCCCATAGGTTTGTACACGTTTTAAAACGCTCCGCTTTTTGGCACTTTCGTAAATTTGATCGACTTTATACTTGGTACACACTTAGACCACCACCCACAGATGGTCCTAGACGAAATTCGTGACCGTGACGTTATCAAGTGTCAGGTTACGTCACATTAAAGGTGCATTTTTCCCCATAGGGTTTGTACATGTTTTAAAACGCTCCATTTCGGCACTTTCGTAAATCCGATCGACGTTACACTTGGTACACACTTAGACCATTACCAACAGATGGTCCTTGAAGAAATACGTGATTGTGACGTCATCAGATGTCACGTTACTTCACATTAAAGATGCACATTTTCCCCATAGGTTTTAAAACGCTCCACTTTGGCACTTTCGTAAATTTGATCGACTTTATACTTGGTACACACTTAGACCACTACCCATAGATGGTCCTACAAGAAATTCGTCATCGTGGCGTCATGATGTGTCAGGTTACATCATATTAAAGATGCATTGTTTCCCTACTGGTTTTGTGCACGTTTTTCTTCAAACTGAACTTCGGAGTACAAGTCTGATTGGGTTAAACTTTGGTATGCATATTCACATGGATGTGTTATAGATGGAAATTGAAGTGACAATATCATCAAATATCATGTGAAGTCCCTTAAAGGGGCATTTTATTCTGTTATAGGTCTATATCTACAGAACTAAAATGTTCGATTTGGTTGTAACTTGAAATGTACATATTATAATGTGCTGTTATAGATGACATTTATAGTGACGTCACTGATTGTTCATCCCGTGCTCAGAGTATTTCAAATATCCGAAACAGCTTGTGTTTGTCCACAAACACATTTCTAGTTTTTTTTTTTTTTCTTATTTTTCCACCTTTCTCCATAGGTTTTGTACACGTTTTTCTTCTACCAGTCCACTTTGGCACTTTCGCAAATCCCATCGACTCGAGACTTGGTTCATACTTAGACCACTACCCACAGATGGTCCTAGAAGAAAATTGTGATCATGACGTCATCAGGTGTCGGGTTACTTCACATTAAAGATGCATTTTTCCCCATATGTTTTGTACACGTTTTAAAACACTCCACTTTTGGCACTTTCGTCAATCTGATCAACTTCAGACTTGGTACATATACTAAAATCACCACCAACAGATGCTCCTAGAAGAAATTTGTGATCATGAAGTCATCAGGTGTCAAGTTACGTCACATTAAAGATGCATTTTTCCCCATATGTTTTGTACACATTTTACAATACTCCACTTTGGGCACTTTCGTAAGTCTGATTGACTTCAGACTTTTTACATACTTAGACCACTACCCACAGATGGAACTAGAAGAAATTCGTGATCGTACAGTCATCAGGTGTCAGGTTACGTCACATCAAAGATGGATTTTCAAAAAGGTTTTGTACATGTACGTGTGTTTTTTCAAACCACACACTTTGGCACTTTCACATGTCTGATTGACTTCACACTTGGCAGACACTTAGACCAGCAGCCAAAGATGGTCCTGATGATTTTCGTAACGATGACGTCATCATGTGTCACGTGACATCATATTAAATGTGCATTTTTCAAATCGCTATAACTTCTGAAGTAAAAGTCCGATTGGGTGGAAACTTGGTACGCACATACACAGGGATGTGTTACAGATGAAAGTTGAAGTGACGTCACCACATGTCATGTGACGTCCATTAAAGGGGCACATTTTTTTTTCTATTAAAGGTCTATATCTATATGTTCGATTTGGCTGTACGTAACTTGAAATGTACGTATAATGTCCTGTGTTATAGATAACATTTAAAGTGACTTCATCAAGTGTTCATCATATGCAAAGAGTAGTTCAAATATC
The DNA here is from genome assembly GCA_029964075.1 of Patiria pectinifera. Lineage (NCBI taxonomy): Eukaryota > Metazoa > Echinodermata > Asteroidea > Valvatida > Asterinidae > Patiria > Patiria pectinifera. Next base: position 30,016 of record JASAOE010001111.1, read on the forward strand.
CGAAACAGCTTGTGTTTGTCCACAAACACATTTCTAGTTAGCTGTTTCGGTGTACACACCGAAACAGCTCTTGTTTTCGTTAAGATTTTTTTTTCTTTTTTTTTTTTCTCCTTTTTCAGACTTTTTCTCCATAGGTTTAACACACGTTTCTTCTACCAATCCACTTTGCCACTTTTTAAAATCCGATTGATTTCAGACTTGGTACATACTTAGACCACCACCCATAGATGGTCCTAGAAAAAATTTGTGATCGTGACGTCATCAGGTGTCGGGTTACGTCACATTAAAGATGCATTTTTCCCCATATGTTTTGTACACGTTTTAAAACACTCAAGTTTGGCATCTTCGTATATCCGATCGACTTTAAACTTAATTCATACTTGGACCACCACCCACAGATGGTCCTAGACGAAATTCGTGATCGTGACGTCATCAAGTGTCAGGTTACGTCACATTAAAGATGCATTTTTACACATAGGGTTTGTACATGTATTAAAACACTCCATTTCGGCACTTTCGTAAACCAGATCGACGTTACATTTGGTACACACTTAGACCATCACCCACAGATGGTCCATGAAGAAACTCGTGATCGTGACGTCATCAGGTGTCATATTACTTCACATTAAAGATGCACATTTTCCCCTTAGGTTTTGTACACGTTTTTCTTCAAACTATACACTTTGGCACTTTCGTAAATTTGATCGACTTTATACTTGGTACACACTTAGACCACTACCAATAGATGGTTCTAGAAGAAATTCGTCATCGTGGCGTCATGAGGTGTCAGGTTACATCACATTAAAGATGCATTGGTTTCCCTATTGGTTTTGTACACGTTTTTCTTCAAACTGAACTTCAGAAGTACAAGTCTGATTGGGTTAAAACTTGGTATGCATATTCACATGGATGTGTTATAGATGGAAATTGAAGTGGCATCATCATCAAATGTCATGTGAAGTCCCTTAAAGGGGCATTTTATTCTTTTATAGGTCTATATCTACAGAACTAAAATGTTCGATTTGGTTGTAACTTGACATGTACATATTATTATGTGCTGTTATAGATGACATTTAAAGTGACGTCACTGATTGTTCATCCCGTGCTCAGAGTATTTGAAATATCCGAAACAGCTTGTGTTTGTCCACAAACACATTTCTAGTTTTTTTCTTTTTCTCTTTCAGACTCTTCTCCATAGGGTTTGTACACGTTTTTTCTTCTGCAAGGGCACTTTGGCACTTTCTTAAATTGCATCAACCTCATACTTGGCACACACTTAGACCACCATCCACAGATGGTCCTAGAAGAAATTCGTAATCATGACGTCATCAAGTGTCAAGTTACGTAACATTAAAGGTGCATTTTTTGTCCATAGGGTTTGTACACGTTCTTTTCTCCATAGGGTTTGTACACGTTCTTTTCTCCATAGGTTTTGTACACGTTCTTTTCTCCATAGGGTTTGTACACGTTCTTTTCTCCATAGGGTTTGTACACGTTCTTTTCTCCATAGGGTTTGTACACGTTCTTTTCTCCATAGGCATTGTGCACGTTGTTTTCTCCATAGGCTTTGTACCCATGGGGTCGGACAACTCGACCGTTATCCAACTTGACATTTTGACAGCGTGCGCGTGCATGCCTTGCCGCCCTACAGCTGGCCAGGTCCCCGCGCACTCTACGCGGTACAGTCATGATGCCACAGATTATGCGGCTTACATAAATGTGACGAACTTGTAGTTGGGTATGTGAGTTGGGATAATCATGATTTATCAGAAGTTAGCAACTTTAAAGAATTTCTTAAATGTTAATGTGGGATTTTGGGGGATTTGTTCAAGTGCGCCACGTTAGGAACGCTGGAAAGAATTCCATATAAGCCTCCACCTCTATGGGCCATGACAGGAAACGTCAAAGTATTTTTAAAGAAAATCTTGATTTTTTCCCCTCCTAAATTTCTGTTTCTTCGTCAGATTTACAACTTTTGGTACTTTTCAAGTCATATATAGGAAAATAACTGGAGTCCGTTTATGGAATTCTTTCCACGACGTCGTTAAATTTAATTCCCTTCTCGTCTGCTCAGTACTATTGGTATTTTCACTCCCAACATAGTTGAACACATTTCGTTTTTCCTACTTCAAATATAGACACCAGAAATAAGTTGCTAAGTATAGGTACACTTTGACACTTTCCTAAATCTATCCTCGACCCGCTATCATCATCTGCACACCTGGGTATGTCCATAAATAAGGGGTCCAAAAGTGTGACATTTTTGGTGTCCCTGTTACACCGGACCTGTTAATTTGCCATTCATAAATACCTCAGACAGTTTAGCCATTCCTATTGGTCGAGAACCCGTCACGTGGCCGGTATTAAACGGATGATAAAGACATGGCTAGCTGGTCTTAAACACTTTTCCAGTGTCACATAAAATGTGGACTCATAAAAATCCAGTGCCTCTTACCGTTTCATTGGTTGAACGTTCACAATCCTCACGTAGGCATGCGCAACACTACAAGCGAGTCAGAATTTTATAGTTCTAAATTCAAAACGCAACGCCCCAAGTGCGTTCTGCGTGACATCGCGCAGAACATGTTACGCGCGCGTCAATCTCCATAAAAGGGTTGTTTACATCTTACTCGCCAGCTGAACACTCCATTATTTTGCTAGAGGGATGTTTCAAAAAGCATGAAGTGAACTTGTTGAACAAAATCGGGATTTTTTGAACGAATTATTTGATATTTTTTTACGGATAAGGTATTTATGAATGGGAATAAACATGTGCTCGGTCGGTATTTATCACTCTGTTTAATACCGCTTAGAGTCTGGGTGCTGATAATTACCCGAGCCTCCGGCTCGGGTAATTATCAGCACCCAGACTCTAAGCGGTATTAAACGAGTGATAAAAACCTCCGGAGCACACATTTATTCCCTTATTCAAGTATCAATAAAAATGACTTCACACTATTTTTCATTTGTTTACCAGGTAGTTTGCTTTACATAATCACTCTTAGAATCAGAGACATGTGTCCTAAATTACAAAATCTTACACAAGTCAGATGTAACTCGGACACCAAAATTGGACCCTAAATTTATGGAATCACCCACCTACATGTACGCTTTGCACGCGCACCCATTCCCAAACGCAAAGAAAAGAGGACTGCGCACACATTGAACCACGTGTATTTAGGACGTCTGACATAAATCGACTTCACACACTTGGCACACACGACACAAACTTGGAATCCCCACACAAAGGTTCTGGGTTCGATAGCCGCCGATGGCCACGTCAATCTTTTTCATTCAAAGACAGAAAAAACACCGAAACAGCTCGGTGTTTGTTTACCTACAAACACAACGTCCGTCTAGTTGTCATTTTTTTAGCTGTTTCGGTGTACACACCGAAACAGCTCTTGTTTTTGTTAAGATTTTTTTTTTTCTTTCTTATTTTTCCACTTTTCTCCATAGGGTTTGTACACGTTTTTCTTCTACCATGCCACTTTGGCACTTTCGTCAACCCGATCGGCATGAGACTTGGTACATACTTAGACCACCACCCTCAGATGTGTCTAGAAGAAATTTGTGATCGTGACGTCATCAGGTGTCGGGTTACGTCACATTAAAGATGCATTTTCCCCCATATGTTTTGTACACGTTTTAAAACCCTCCAGTTTGGCATCTTCGTAAATTTGATCGACTTTAAACTTATTTCATACTTAGACGACCACCCACAGATGGTCCTAGAAGAAATTCGTGACCGTTACGTCATCAGGTGTCGGGTTACGTCACATTAAAGATGCATTTTTCCCCATATGTTTTGTACACTTTTTAAAACACTCGACTTTAGGCACCGTCATACATCTGATGGGCTTCAGACTTAATTCATACTTAGACCACCACCCACAGATGGTCCTTAACGAAATTCACGATTGTGACGTCATCAGGTGTCAGGTTACGTCACATTAAAGATTTATTTTTCCCCATTGGGTTTGTACACGTTTTAAAACGCTCCATTTCGGCACTTTCGTAAATCTGATTGACGTTACACTTGATACACACTTACACCACGACCCACAGATGGTCCTAGAAGAAGTTCGTGATCGTGACGTCACCAGGTGTCACGTTACTTCACATTAAAGATGCACATTTTCCCCTTAGGTTTTGTACACGTTTTAAAACACTCCAGTTTGGCATCTTCGTAAACCTGATCGACTTTAAACTTAATTCATACTTAGACCACTACCCATAGATGGTCCTAGACGAAATTCGTGGCCATGACGTCATCAGATGTCAGATTACGTCACATTAAATATACACTGTCCCCATAGGGTTAATGTACACATTTTAAAACGCTCCATTTCGGCACTTTCGTACATCCGATCAACGTTACACTTAGTACACACTTAGACCATCTCCTACAGATGGTCCTAGAAGAAATTCATGATCGTGACGTCATCAGGTGTCACGTTACTTCACATTAAAGATGCACATTTTCCCCTCTGGTTTTGTACATGTTTTAAAACGCTCCACTTTGGCACTTTCGTAAATTCGATCGACCTTATACTTGGTACACACTTAGACCACTACTCATAGATGATCATAGAAGAAAGTCGTCATCGTGACGTCATCAGGTTTCAGGTTACGTTACATTAAAGATGCATTTTCCCCATATGTTTTGTACACATTTTACAATACTCCACTTTGGGCACTTTCGTAAATCTGATTGACTTCAGACTTGGTACATACTTAGACCACTACCCACAGATGGAACTAGAAGAAATTCGTGATCGTACAGTCATCAGGTGTCAGGTTACGTCACATCAAAGATGCATTTTCAAAAAGGTTTTGTAAATGTACGCGTGTTTTTTCAAACCACACACTTTGGCACTTTCACATGTCTGATTGACTTCACACTTGGCAGACACTTAGACCAGCAGCCAAAGATGGTCCTGATGATTTTCGTAACGATGACGTCATCATGTGTCACGTGACATCATATTAAATGTGCATTTTTCAAATCGCTATAACTTCTGAAGTAAAAGTCCGATTGGGTGGAAACTTGGTATGCACATACAAAGGGATGTGTTACAGATGAAAGTTGAAGTGACGTCACCACATGTCATGTGACGTCCATTAAAGGGGCACATTTTTTTCTATTAAAGGTCTATATCTATAATATGTTCGATTTGGCTGTAAAGTACGTATAATGTCCTGTGTTATAGATAACATTTAAAGTGACTTCATCAAGTGTTCATCATATGCAAAGAGTAGTTCAAATATCCGAAACAGCTTGTGTTTGTCCACAAACACATTTCTAGTTTCTTACTTCTTCTTTTTATTCCCCGGCAAATCCCATAGACATTGTACACGTTTCTTCCGCCCCTCACTTTTGCCATTCATCTATGTCATACATCGTTCAAAGTCAGCATATGCTTAGTCCTTATGGCATAGATGTGCCCCGAAGAGTGACGTCATGGTGCCGTCATCAAGTGATTTATTATGGATTTTTGAATAATTAATTTTGCCCATAGACTTTGTACACAGAAATTTTTAAAAAATTGTCGCTTTTCAAAGGGCATTTTCGACTCTTTGCCAATTATTAATTTACACCACTCTTTGTCTAAGCAAAGACCCTAATTCAAACAACATTGTGGAACTATGACGTCATGATGACGTCATCCTGTGTGTATTTATAGGCAATTAAATTGTGACACATTTAATATTTAAAAATGCATAAGAAATCAACCGTACGCGTCCGCAGCATTCTGTTGCCGGCAAGTGGTAGAGTAGGTTGAGGTCTTCATTTCATTCAGTGTGCGTGCAAACACGTGACCCTTGCTTCCGGTCGAAAAAGGCCCAAACCGGAAGTGGCTTATTATTTGAAAGTGGTAATAGAAATGAACTTGCTTTTAACGGTGTTAGTCTCTTGGCCGATAGTATTCTTCAAATCATTTACCGATGACGTCATGCGATCTTCAAGCGCCCCTAGCGACAGGTTGAAAATTAGCAAAAATGTATTTTGAATAGATGTCTGTGGCGAAGTTTGTCGGAATCGCCTAAATATTGGTGTATATAATGACCTTGACCACCTTAAGACGTGTGCGAAGTTTTAGGCGAATGACGTCATCAGACCGGAAGTTATAATGAAAAGATCCTTTTTCATTTGAAAATTCCTGAAAAATCAACCATGTCATTTTTTATATTTGTTTTTACTTTAATTGTTGGTTGAAGGGTAGGTCTAAAACATTTCAAAGTTTCGAGGCGATAAGCGAACTCGAACATACCCTGCGCACGCTTAAAACTTCACGTTGACAATACCTCTGCTTCGAAACATGCACAGGACAGGACGTCCACAATGTACATGTACATGCATGTACGTTGTACATAGGCACATACATCGTATGTCAGTCAGCCTGCAGCGCACGTGTTGCTGAGGTCAAATCCTGTCCACGGTGACCGTTTTAGCCGATTTTCGGCTAACTTTGACAGATTTTATGTTCATGCATGCGCATAGACAGTGACGTATTACTTTTGGCATTAATCTTTGTCAGATATCATTGAAAGTTGGCATAAGCATAGTCCCTATAGCCAAGATGTGTCCCGAAGAGTGACGTCATGGTGACGTCATCAAGTGATTTATTATGGATTTATGAATAATTAATTTTTCTCATAGACTTTGTACACAGCTTTCTCCACAAGTCTTTTCCTATACAACACTGATATATCTTACTGAGTAGTTCTGAACTTCGGCTGAGAATTACTATGAGAAGGAAAAAGAAATCGTATATTTTTACGTTTGCCATTTGATTGAAAATATTCCCAAGAGTCAGAATATCAAGTAATATTTTATAAAAATGTTTCAGTTTAAAGGCAACTCACGTATTTAAAGGTGCAGTTTTTCGGCTGTGGTTTTTTTAACCCATTGACTTTGTACACGTTTTCAAGCCACCATTTTTTACAACTTGGCGATCTGGAATCGTCATCAAAGTTACAGCCAAGGAAGACCCTCATACAAAAATTATGCCAAGACTATGACGTCACGATGACGTCATCACCTAATTTTTTTATTGATTTTTGAAAATTTACGTACATATTATGAAGTCTTATATCTACAGAAATGTAAGTCCGATTGGGTTGAAACTTGGTATGTGGCTATACCAGGATGTGTTATAGATTAAAAATAAGGGGACGTGATGATGACGTCATCCTGAGATTTTTATATGAATATTTATTTTTTTTGGACCTTTTAGCCATATCTCCCGAACGCAACATGCAAAATGCAATTTTTTTTTTGCATTTGGTCTGTTATGTAATAGCTATTCGCACAAAATTTGAAAAATGTGTGACGTCATCATGACGTCATCAAAATGCAATTTTTCAAAACTCATATAAGGAAAGGTCCAATTGTCATGAAATTTGGTGGGTAGGTAGTTAATCATACTAGTATGCAAAGTTCGAAATGACGTCACGATGACGTCATCAAAAATTTAAAATAATTGTCGATTTTCAAAGTGCGTTTTCGACTCTTTGCCAGTACTTTATTTAGATCACTCTTTGTCCAAGCAAAGACCTTGTACACACTCACATACATCGTATTGCCGAGGTCAAATCCTGTCCACAGTGACCGTTTTAGCCGATTTTTCGGCTAACTTTGACAGATTTTGTGTTCATGCATATTCAGGGCATATTATTGATTAAAAAAAATTATAATGCGGAAAAGCCCTATGTTCTGTTGCAAACAGACATAGACCTCTAGTTTCTTTTTCTTTTTTCTCCTTTTTCAGACTTTTTCTCCATAAGTTTAACACACGTTTCTTCCACCAGTCCACTTTGCCACTTTTTTTAAATCCGATTGATTTCAGACTTGGTACATACTTAGACCACCACCCACAGATGGTCCTAGAAGAAATTTGTGATCGTGACGTTATCAGGTGTCAGGTTACGTCACATTAAAGATGAATAGTTCCCATATGTTTTGTACACGTTTTAAAACACTCCAGTTTTGCATCTTCGTAAATCCGATCGACTTTAAACTTCATTCATACTTAGACCACCACCAACAGATGGTCCTAGACGAAATTCGTGATCGTGACGTCATCAAGTGTCATGTTACGTCACATTAAAGATGCATTTTGCCCCATAGGGTTTGTACATGTTTTAAAACGCTCCATTTCGGCACTTTCGTAAATCCGATCGACGTAACACTTAGTACACACTTAGACCATCTCCCAATTCGCGATCGTGACGTTATCAGGTGTCACGTTACTTCACATTAAAAATGCACATTTTCCCCATAGGTTTTGTACACGTTTTAAAACGCTCCACTTTGGCACTTTCGTAAATTTGATCGACATTATACTTGGTACACACTTAGACCACTACCCAAAGATGGTCCTAGAAGAAATTCGTCATCGTGGCGTCATGAGGTGTCAGGTTGCATCACATGAAATATGTATTGTTTCCCTATTAGTTTTGTACACGTTTTTCTTCAAACTGAACTTCGGAAGTACGAGTCTGATTGGGTTAAAACATGGTATGCAAATTCACATGAATGTGTTATAGATGGAAATTGAAGTGGCATTATCATCAAGTGTCATGTGAAGTCCCTTTAAGGGGCATTTCATTCTTTTATAGGTCTATATCTACAGAACTAAAATGTTCGATTTGGTTGTAACTTGAAATGTAAATATTATAATGTGCTGTTATAGATGACATTTATAGTGACGTCACTGATTGTTCATCCCGTGCTCAGAGTATTTCAAATATCCGAAACAGCTTGTGTTTGTCCACAAACACATTTCTAGTTATAACATTGGTACTTTCTGACTTCTTTTAACCCCCCCCCCCCCGGGGGCGCGTATCACCCTCGCCTCGGGAGTTAATAGGCGTCCTTCTGGAGTTAAAAAAGAAGTCATTTCTCTCATCACTGCAGCTGATGCCTAGCTCCGCTACTCGTATACAGACCACATCGCAATCATGGGTTGGTGTTTTAAACTCAGTGAAGAGCACGCCATAGGCGTCGCCATGATTGGCCATGCTGCTAATGGGGTGAGTACAAGTAAAATCGCTGTAATAAATAGAACTTTGCTTGCTTGTAAATAAATTACAAACAACTTACAATGTACAAATTTCACTGTTATTACATACTGAAAAAAATTTAACCTGAGCGCTAATAAATCAAAGCGAGGACAGTGGTGTCCCAGCAAAACCGTATCTCGAGCAAAACCAAAAAGTCGACCAACAAGACTTTGGTTGCAGACGTAGCCTAATATAGGAACATCAACGTAATAAACCGAAAATGGAATTTTATTTCATTAAAAGTGGTATATACGTGCTTTTTGGGTGTAGCACCCCCCCCCCCGCCACATACAAATAGATATTCGAATTGAATTCATCATTGTCTATAATAGCATTACATTAGTTATGAACTTTCTGGTATCGCACGAAAAAATCTGCCGAGGACAGGTTACCAGTTAATTACTGACAACTTTTGAATTAGGAGCGGGACGCCTCTTGGAATTTCAGGCCTGCGATATGGCGTGCGGGGTACCATTGCCCCTATTGTTAGCTGTTTCGGTGACACACCGAAACAGCTCTTGTTTTCGTTAAGATTTTTTTTTCTTTTTTTTCTTTTTGGCTTTTTCGCAGTTTTGCGAAAAAAGGATTCTTTTTGTCTTGATTTTTTTTTTTGGCTTTTTCGCAATTTTGCGAAAAAAAAGAATTCTTTTTGTTTTGATTTTTTTGGCTTTTTTGCAATTTTGCGAAAAAAAGGATTCTTTTTGTCTTGATTTTGTTTTGGCTTTTTCGCAATTTTGCAAAAAGCCTTTGTTTTTGTTCTCATTTTTTTTGGCTTTTACGCAATTTTGCGAAAAAGCCTTTGTTTTGTTCTGATTATTTTTGGCTTTTTCGTAATTTTGCGAAAAAGCCTTTTTTTTTGTTCTGGTTGTTTTTTTTTCGCAAATTATGCAAAAAAGCCTTTTTTTGTTCTGATTTTTTTCTTTCTTCTTCCTCTTCTTCCACTTCTTTTTTGCAAAAAATCCCGTAGACTTTGTACACGTTTTTTCTACACGCCCCTTTTGGCCTTAATTCTAAAGGGGCCGGGTTATTTTGACCATCTCTCAGTCGGGGGGGGGAGCGGATTCCGCCCCCCCCCCTAAGATCTCGGCCATCGAGTGACAAAAAACTCGGCACATGGGTAGAGCAACTCTTCCTAAACATACCCAAGAAATTTCATGACTATAGGTCAAAGGGTATTGGAATTATGGCTAATTAATTATTCATATGTACGAATGGCAATTCTGCTCTGTGTACACGACGTATATACGAAAATTCAGTATTCACGGCGCAAAGCGCCGGAAAATTTTTCGCTACGCGGCAACCCGTGGTCCGATTTTTATGTTCTTAATATCAAAAGATGCGCAAAGCTCCAGGCTAAAAAGTCATAACAGTTCGGGTTGCGGAATTTTTTTTGAGAGGCTATCACGGAAAATGTTGAGGGGGGCGGATTCCGCCCCCGGACCCTTTAGGGTTAAAACAATTCCGTTTTCCTTCAAACATGGCACATACTTAGAACATCACCTGCAGATGTGTGCCGAATCATTACGTCATGATGACTTCATAACGCGATTTATTATAGAATTTTGAATATTTAATTTTTCCCATAGACTTTGTACACAGAAATTATTAAAAAAAAAAAATCGATTTTCAAATGGCATTTTCGACTCTTTGCCAGTAATTCATTTAGATCATTCTTTGTCCAAGCAAAGACCTTAATTCAAACAACATTTTGTAATGATGACGTCATGATGACGTCATCAGGTGTTTATTCATAGGCAATTAAATTGTTATACTTTTAATATTAAAAAATGCATAAGAAATCAACCGTACGCGTCCGCAGCATGCTGTTGCCGGCAAATAGTAGAGTAGGTTGAGGTCTTTATTTCATTCAGTGTGCGTGAAATCACGTGATGCTTGCTTCTTGTCGAAAAAGGCCAAAACCGGAAGTGGCTTATATTTTAAAAGCGATAATAGATATGAACTTGCTTTTAATGGTGTTAGTCACTTGGCTGATAGTATTCTTCAAATCATCTATCAATGACGTCATGCAATCTTCGAGCGCCCTCTAGCGAAAGGGTGAAAATTTGCAAAAATGTATTTTGAATAGATGTCTGTGGCGAAGTTTGTCGGAATCGCCTTAATATTGATGTATATGATGACCTTGACCCACTTAAGACGTGTGCGAAGTTTTAGGCGTATGACGTCATCAGATCAGAAGTTATAATGAAAAGACTCTTTTTCCTTTGAAAATTCCCGAACAATCAACCATGGCAGTTTTGATATTTGTTTTTACTTTAATTGTTGATTGAAGTGTAGGTCAAAAACATTTCAAAGTTTCGAGGCGATAAGCGAACTCGATCATACCCTGCGCACGTTTAAAACTTCGGGATGACAATACCTTTTCCGCAAAGTGCGGAAAAGCCTTTGGTTTTTGTTCTCATTTTTTGTTTTTTGGCTTTTTCGCAAATCATGCGAAAAAGCCTTTCTTTTTGTTCTGTTTCTTTAGCTGTTCCCAATTTCAATTGGGAACAGCTCTTGTTTTCGTTAAAGTTTTTTTTTCTTTTTTTTAGCTTTTTCGGTGACACACCGAAACAGCTCTTGTTTTCGTTCAGATTTTTTTTTTTTTTTTTATCTGTTTCGGCAATTCAGCCGAAACAGCTCTTGTTTTCGTAAAGATTTTTTTTTTTCTTTTTTTTTTTTTGGATTTTTTTGGCTTTTTCGCAAAGTTGCGGAAAAGCCTTTGTTTCTCTACGATTTTTTTTTTTTGGCTTTTCCGCTTAAATGCGGAAAAGCCTTTTTTTTTTTTCTTTGTTTTTTTTTTTTTTTTTTTTTTGCTCTTGGGACTTCCAACCAAAATGCCATAGACTTTGTGCACGTTTTTTCTCATCGGCACTTTTTGCATAAAGCATACTCATATAACATTGAAACTTTACATAGTCAAAGAACATATAGCGAAGGTCTTTCGCGAAGATAGACGCAATGATGACGTCATCATGGGTCATGTGACGTCATCTTAAAGGTGCATACTTTAGGGCCCTATATCGCGAGAATGGTAAGTCCAATTTGGTTCATACTTGGTATGTAGGTAGACCGGGATGTGTTATAGGTAAAAATTGGAGTGACGTCACAATGACGTCATCGTGTGATTTTATAAGAATTTTTGAAGTGTTGGACCCTCAAACCATATCTTATCAACGGAACATGGTCAATTCAAAATTCTTTTTGCAATGGGTTTGTTAGGTAATGCATACTTGGACCAAAAAAAGTGAAAAGTGCATGACGTCATGATGACGTCATCAAAAATGCGATTTTTGTATTTCACATATAAGGATAAGTCTGATCGTCTTGAAACTTGGTGGATATGCAGATACAGTTACTAGTATGCAAAATCCGAAGTGACGTCATGATGACGTCATCGCTTGATTTGTTATAATTTTTTAAACTTTGACATTTTGTTCTACTTGCAAATTGTACATGAAATAGGATCATTATTAACTTTAAACTACGCACAGTACAAGGCCCTTCGGTAAAGTTGGTCTTAAACAAGTCACATCATAATGACGTCGTCATTAGTCATGTGACCTCATCTTACAAATTATAATTTAAACATTTCATACCAATTGTTCTAGCAAGCAATTGAACGAAACTTGGCAAATATACAGTTATGTGTATATAATATTAAAAATAAAAAATACGTCATGTTAACGTCATTATTATTTTTAATTGATTTTTAATGTATATTATTTACGTTTTTCAATTGACAAGTTCGAATTATCTTGAATCTGATCAATTACAAACTTCGAAACAAATTTAAAAGAACCAACCTATAGCCAGATTTTCAGAAATTCAAAGGAGACTTTTAGTCTAAAATGGACGAAATCACGTAATTCCCGATTTGGGGCAACAATTCGCACGTAGAGCAAGTATTCCTTTCGCCAACAGAGGGCAGCATACACATTTAATGGTTAGTTTTGTTTAGCATTCGGCAGCTATAAATGCAATGCAAGTTAAACATTAAATGTATCTGTTGCCCTCTATTGACGTAAATTATATACTCACTTGGCTTTACTGCACGCACTTGGCTATTGCCACTCAACCGTGTGTGCATGGCTATCGCCGTTGAAATGATTTGCCGCCCTGTATATTTTTCTATTATAGAAGTTAACTACGCCAATGTTATTGATTGCAATGATCCATAGCCCTCTACCCGTCTATTTTATTTACTTTTTAATTGGTAGAAAATGTCGTTATTAGTATTTGAAGTTTGAAATATAGAGTCATGATTGCATCAGATTGTGCAGACCAGTAGTTGCTCAAAATGGCATTAGTATGGTAGGCCTATATGTCAGAAGAGGGAAAAACATATCTGTATGCTACATGTTGTGGAAAACAATAAACGAAACAGGCAGAATTTCTTTTACTTTAATAATTTTATTAGACCTTTGATAAGTTTAACAATATTTGTATACTATTTGATAACCGTGTTAAACTACCTTCCATGCATAATCCTGGCTAAAAACCATATTATGCAGGAATGTTAAGGGCGGGGCTCAGATCGACAATCACGATGCAACTTGACACTCAGGTTAAACATTTTTTCCCACTTTTCTGCAATAATTTGAACAGTAATGCAAATTCTGATACTATGGGAAATTCATTTCTAATTTGTTATCATCATTTATGGCCGTTTTTTGCTCAGGCCTTAGCAAAAACAAAGTATTATAGAAAACAAAATCAACCACACGTTGGTGACCCTTCCGTGCGAGACTTACACACTCTATAAGCGACAATATGTCGATCCTACATGGGCTTTGATGACAAATGTGAAGTGACGTCACCATGACGTCATCAGTTCGTTTAAAAAAAAATAATTTTCATTATTTCTTATTTTCTCCGAATTTCTAATATGCACATTATCCCAAGTCAAATCAATTTCAAAATACTCATAATATACAATCTTCACATAATATCATACTTTTTTAAACATAATATATAACAATGTATCATAGATTTTTACTCGCATAAAATTAAAAAAACAATGAAGCCCTGTGTTCTGTTCAAACAGACAAACCTCTAGTATTAATTTTTGAAAGTATATTATTTCTCCTAGTTTCTAATTTGCACATTAGGCCTATCCAAAGTCAAATCAATTTCAAAGTACTCCACAATATAGAGTCATTTGTCCGATTTTTTAAAACAAATATTATCAAACACAAAAATACGGACAACGGAAAAGCCGTGTGCTCTGTTCAAAACAGACGCATACCTCTAGTTTGTTTTCCTCTTGGGACTTCCAACCAAAATGCCATAGACTTTGTGCACGTTTTTTCTAGCAAACACTTTTGGCAAAAACAAAGTCATATGACATCAAAACTTAACATAGTCACAGAACATATAGCAAAGGTTGTTCTCGAAGAATAAAATTGGCAATATTAAAAAAATCGTACAAAATAATATACTGATGACGTCATCGTGACGTCATTAAAGATGTTGTGTACTAGTGCCATTATCTACCCACCCACCAAGTTTCATGACGATCTGACATTATCTTATATGTATTTCAAAAAAGCGCATGTTTGATGACGTCACACATTTTTCAAAATTTTGTACATATACCTATTGCCTAACAAACCTAATACAAAAAGAATTTTAAATTTAATATATTGGGTTCGTGAAATATGGCTAAAAGGTCCAAAACATCAAAAATCTATATAAAATCACATGATGACGCAATGATGACGTCATCATGGGTCATGTGACGTCATCGCTACGATGCATATTTCAAAGCCCTATATCTACAGAACGGTATGTCCGATTGGCTTGAAACTCAGCATGTGGTTAGACCGGGAAGTGTTATAGATAAAATTTGAGATGACGTCATCATGACGTCATCATGTGATTTTATATAGATTTTTGATGTTTTGGACCTTTTAGCCATATTTCATGTACATGCACGTACGTTGTACATAGGCACATACATCATATGTCAGTCAGCCTGCAGCGCACGTGTTGCTGAGGTCAAATCTTGTCCACAGTGACTGCTTTAGCCGATTTTCGGCTAACTTTGACAGATTTTTATGTTCATGCATGCGCATAGACAGTGACGTATTATAGCACTTTTGGCATTAATCTTTGTCAGATATCATTGAAAGTTTGCATAAACACAGTCCCTATAGCCAAGATGTGTCCTGAAGAGTGACGTCATGGTGACGTCATCAAGTGTTTTATTATGGATTTATGGATAATTAATTTTTCTCATAGACTTTGTACACAGATTTCTCCACAAGTCTTTCCCTATACAGCACTGATATATCTTACCGAGTAGTTCTGAAATTCGGCTGAGAATTACTATGAAAAGGAAAGAAATCGTATTTTTTTACGCCTGTCATTTGATTGAAAATATTCCCAAGGGTTAGAATAGAAAGAAATATTTTATGAAAATGTTTCAGTTTAAAGGAAAATCACGCATTTAAAGGTACAGTTTTTCTGCGGTGGGATTTTTAACCTATTGACTTTTCCCCTTTTTTAAGCCACCATTTTCATAACTTGGCGATCTGGAATCGTCATCAAAGTTACAGCCAAGGAAGACCCTCATACAAAATTATGCCAAGACTACGACATCATGATGACGTCATCTTCAAGGATTTATTATGGATTCATGAATAACTAGAGATCTATGTCTGCTTGCAACAGAACATAGGGCTTTTCCGCATTATGATTTTTGTTATCAATAATCTGCCCTGAATATGCATGAACATAAAATCTGTCAAAGTTAGCCGAAAAATCAGCTAAAACGGTCACTGTGGACAGGATTTGACCTCAGCAAACGTGAGCTGCGCGCGGGCTGACTGACACACGATATGCACAACGTACAATGTACGTGCATGTACATGTAAATTGTGGACGTCCTGTGCATGTTTTAAAGCAGAGGTACTGTCAACCTGACGTTTTAAGCGTGCGCGGGGCATGTCCGAGTTTGCTAATTATCGAAGCTTTGAAATATTGAAATACGATGTATGTGCGTGTGTACAAGGTCTTTGCTTGGACAAGAGTGATCTAAATAAATTACTGGGCAAAAGAGTCGAAAACGCACTTTGAAAATCGACAATTATTTTTAAATTTTTGATGACGTCATCGTGACGTCATTTCGAACTTTGCATACTAGTATGATTAACTACCTACTCACCAAGTTTCATGACAATTGGACCTTTCCTTATATGAGTTTTCAAAATCGCATTTTGATGACGGCATGATGACGTCACACATTTTTCAAGTTTTGTGCGAATAGCTATTACATAACAGACCAAATGCAAAGCGAATTTTGCAGCCTTGCATTTTGCGTTCGGAGATATGGCTAAGGACCAAAAATATAATATTCATATAGAATCTCAGGATGACGTCATCATGACGTCACCTCATTTAAATCTATAAACACATATTGGTATAGCCACATACCAAGTTTCAACCCAATCGGACTTACATTTCTGTAGATATAAGACTTCATAATATGTACGTAAATTTTCAAAATCAATAAAAATAGGTGATGACGTCATCGTGACGTCATTGTCTTGGCATAATTTTTGTATAAGGGTCTTCCTTGGCTGTAACTTTGATGACGATTCCAGATCGCCAAGATAAAATGGTGGCTGGAAAACGTGTACAAAGTCAATGGGTTAAAAACCCAACAGCAGAAAAAACTGCACCTTTAAATACGTGATTTGCCTTTAAACTCATATAAGGAAAGGTCCAATTGTCATGATCCTGGTGGGTAAGTAGTTAATCATACTAGTATGCGAAGTTCGAAATGACTCACGATGACGTCATCAACAATTAAAAATAATTGTCGATTTTCAAAGTGCGTTTTCGACTCTTTGCCAGTAATTTATTAGATCACTCTTTGTCCAAGCAAAGACCTTGTACACACGCATATACATGTACATCGTATTGCTGAGGTGAAATCCTGTCCACAGTGACCGTTTTAGCTGATTTTTCGGCCAACTATGACAGATTTTATGTTCATGCATATTCATGGCATATTATTGATAAACAAAATTCATAATGCGGAAAAGCCCTATGTTCTGTTGCAAACAGACATAGATCTCTAGTTTTTTTTTTTTTTTTGTTTTTTTTCAATTTTTGGGAAAAGCCTTTGTTTTTTTTTTCATTTTTTTTTTTGCTTTTCCCTGCATTGTAGCGTGAAAAGCCTCTTCTTTTTGTTCTGATTTTTGGCTTTTCCGCAAAGTTGCGGAAAAGCTTCTCTTGTTTTGTTCTCTTGCTTTTTTTTCTTCTTCTTCTTCTTCTTCTTTCTTCTTTGTTCCACTTTCCAAATGCCATTGACTTGTGTGCACGTTTTTTCTCAGTGCCACTTTTTGGCATTAATCTTTGCCATACATCATTCAAACTTAGCGTAAGTATAGTCCCTATAGCAAAGAGATGTGTCCTGGAAGATTGACGCTCGCTGGTGACGTCATCGACTAATTTATTATAGATTTTTGAATATTTAATTTTTTCCATAGACTTTGTACATTAGAAATTTAAAACCTTTGTCGCTTTTCAAAGGGGCATTTTTACTCTTTGCCAGTAATTCATTTACACCAATCTTTGTCCAAGCAAAGACCCTAATTTAAACAACATTAGTAGTAATGATGACGTCATGATGACGTCATCCGGTGTTTATTTATAGGCAATTAAACTGTGACACTTTAATATTCAAAAATGCATAAAATCAACTGCGCGTCCGCAGCATTCTGTTGCCGGCAAGTGTTAGAATAGTGGTTGAGGTCTTTATTTCATTCAGTGTGCGTGAACGCGATCACGTGGACCCTTGCTTCCGGTCGAAAAAGGCCAAACCGGAAGTGGCTTATCATTTGAAAGTGGTAATAGATATAAAACTTGCTTTCAACGGTGTTATCTCTAATGGCCAATAGTATTCTTCAAATCATCTACCGATGACGCCATGCACCCTTCGAGCGCCCTTCTAGCGACAGGTTGAAAATTAGCAAAAATGTATTTTTTTAATAGAAGTCTGTGGCGAAGTTTGTCGTGAATCGCTCGTTCTAAAATATTGGTGTGGAGTATGATGACCTTGACTCCACTTAAGACGTGTGCAGTTTTAGGCAAATGACGTCATCAGACCGGAAGTTATAATTGAAAGCCACTTTTTCATTTGAAAATTCCTGTAAAATCTAACCATGGCAGTTTTTATATTTGTTTTACTTTAATTGTCGATTGAAGGGTAGGTCTAAAACATTTCAAAGTTTCGAGTTTATAGCGATAAGCGAACTCGAACATACTCCTGCACACGCTTAAAACTTCATTGCTGACAATGTGACTCTGCTTCAAAACATGCAACATGACAAGACGTCCACAATGTACATGCATATGCACGTACGTTGTACATAGGCACATACATCGTATGTCAGCTCAGCCTGCAGCGCACGTAAGCGGCTGAGGCAAATCGTGTCCACAGGTGACCGTTTTAGCCGATTTTCGGCTAACTTTGACAGATTTTATGTTCCTTTGCATGCGCATAGACAGGACGTACATACACTCTGGCATTAATCTTTTCAGATATCAATTGAAAGTTGGCATAAGCATACCCCTATAGCAAAGATGTGTCCCGGAAGAGTGACGTTATGGTGACGTCATCAAGTGAGTTATTATGGATTTATGAACAATTAATTTTTCATAGACTTTGTACACAGCTTTCTTCCACAAGTATTTCCCTCTATACAACACTGAGATATATCTTACTGAGCAGTTCTCGAACTCGGCTAGACATTACTATGAGATGACAAAGAAATCGTAGGGATTTACACCTTGGTCATTTGATTATAATATTCCAAGAGTTAGAATAGCAAGTAATATTTTATAAACATGTTTCAGTTTAAAGGAAAAATCACGCATTTAAAGGTGCAGTTTTTCAAGGTTTGGGATTTTAACCTATTGACTTTGTACACGTTTTCAAGCCACCATATTTTTCATAACTTGGCGATCTGGAATCAGTCATCAAAGTTACAGCCAAGGAAGACCCTCATACAAAATTATGCCAAGACAATGACATCGGCGATGACGTCATCATCAAGTGATTTATTGTGGATTCATGAATAATTAATTGTTCTCATAGACTTTGTACACAGCTTTCTTCCACAAATCTTTTCCTATACAACACTGATATTTTTTTTTTTTTTTTTACTGAGTAGTTCTGAACTTCAATCGAGAATTACTTAAAATGAGAAGGAAAAAGAAATCGTATTTTATTACGCTTGCCATTTGATTGAAAAATATTCCAAGAGTCATAATGATCAAGCAATATTTTATAAATTGTTTCAGCTTAAGAGCAAATAACGTATTTAAAGGTGCAGCTTTTTCTGCTGTTGGGTTTTAAAACCCAGCTGACTTCCCTCTCTCTGTTTTGTACACGTTTTCAAGCCACCATTTTTATAACTTCTTAAGGATCTGGAATCGTCATCAAAGTTACAGCCAAGGAAGACCTCTCTCATACAAAAACTATAAAGAAGACTATGACGTCATGATGACGTCATCACCTAATTTTTTATTGATTTTTGGAAAATGTACGTACAATAGTTATTATGAAGTCTTATATCTACAGAAATGTAAGTCCGATTGGGTTGAAACTTGGTATGTGGCAATACACAGTGATGTTAATAGATTAAAAATGAGGTAAAAGAGCAGCAGTGACATCATGCACAGAGACGTCATCCTGAGATTTTATATGAATATTTGATTTTTTGACCTTTAGCCATATCTCCTGAACGCACATGCAAAAATGCAAAATTCTTTTTGCATTTGGTCTGTTATGTAATAGGTATTCGCACAAACTTGAAAATGTGTGACGTCATCATGACGTCATCAAAATGCGATTTTCAAAACTCATATGAAAGGTCCAATTGGCTGCGAAACTTGTGTGGGTAGGTAGTTAATCATACTAGTATGCAAAGTCTCGAAGTGACGTCATTGATGACGTCATCGAAAAATTTACTAAATATTTGTTCGATTTTCAAAGCGCCTTTTTTGAATTTCTTTGCTAATTTATTTAGATCACTAATTTGTCCAAGCAAAACCTTGCACACGCACATACCATCGTCTGCCGGAGGTCAAATCCTGTCCACAGTGACCGTTTTAGCCGATTTTCGGCAACTTTGATAGATTTTATGTTCATGCATATTCAGGGCATATTATTGATTAAAAATCTGGTAATGTGGAAAAGCCCTATGTTCTGTTGCAAACAGACATAAGGACTAGTTTTTCTTTCTTCTTTCTTCTTCTTCTTCTTCTTTGTCGCCTCAAATCCCATAGACTTTGTATTGATCGTTTTTTCTACACGCCACTTTTGACATTTATCTTTGTCATACGTCATTCAAAGTTAGCATAGTCATAGTCCTTATAGCAGAGATGTGAAGAGTGACGTCATGATGACGTCATCGACTAATTTATTATAGATTTTTGAATATTAATTTTTCCTGTATAGACTTTGTAATAATAAAATTTTTAAAAAATTGTCGGTTTTCAAACGACATTTTCGACTGTTTGCCAGTAATTCATTTACACCAAACTTTATGTAAAGCCAAAGACCCTAATTCAAACAATATTAGTAATGATGACGTCATGATGACGTCATCAGGTGTTTATTATAGGCAATTAAATTGTGACACTTTAATATTTAAAATGCATAAGAAATCAACAGTACCTGTCCGCAGCATTCTGTTGCCGGCAAATGGTAGAGTAGGTCAAGGTCTTTATTTCATTCAGTGTGCGTGAAATCACGGGACCCTTGCTTACGGTCGAAAAAGGCCCATCCCGGAAGTGGGTTATTATTTGAAAGTGGTAATAGAAATGAACTGTTTTCAACTGTGTTTAGAATCTCTTTGGCCAATAGTATTCTTCAAATCATCTACCAATGACGTCATGCAATCTTCAAGCGCCTCTAGCGACAGGTTGAAAATTAGCAAAATGTATTTTGAATAGATGTCTGTGGCGAAGTTTATCGAATCGCCTTAGAATATTGGTGTATATAATGACCTTGACCCTAATTTAAGACGCTGTGCGAAGTTTTAGGCGAATGACGCTCATCAGACCGGAAGTTATAATGAAAAGACCCTTTTTCATTTGGGAAAATTCCTGAAAATCAACCATGGCAGTTTTCTGTTTACTTTTCTCGTTACTCTGACATTCTTTCATTGTTGATTGAAGGATAGCAGTCTAAACATTGTCAAAGTTTCCAGGCGATAGGCTAACTCAACATACCCTGCGCAGCGCTTAAACTTCACCGCGACAATACCTGTGCTTCAAAACATGCACAGGACAGACGTCTCACAATGCATATGTACATGCAATGGTACGTTGTACATAGGCACATACATCAGTATGTCAATGTCAGCATGCAGCGCACGCTGTTCTGAGGTCAAATGGCTGTCCATTATAGACCGTTTTAGCCGATTTTCGGCTAACTTTGACAGATTTTATGGCGTTCCTGCATGCGTACACGACAGTGATCATCTGTAGCACTTTGGAAGTTAATCTTTGTCAGATATCATTGAAAGCCGGCATAAGCGATCGTCCCTGATATTGCCAAGATGTGTGCCGAAGATGGACACTAGTGCTGCGAGTCATCAAGTGATTTATTGGATTTATGAATAATTAATTTTTCTCATAGACTTTGTACACAGCTTTCTCCACATGCATTTCCCTATGCGAAACTAGATATATCTTACTGAGTAGTTTCTGGAACTTCAGCTGAGAATTACTATGAAAAGGAAAAAAGAAATAATTATTTTTTACGCTCATTGTCACCTGATTGAAAATGATTCTGTAAGAGTTAGAATAGCAAGTAATATTTATAAAAATGTTTCAGTTTAAAGGAAAATCACGCATTTAAAGGTAAGTTTTTCTGCTGTGGGATTTTTAACCTATTGACTTTTCCCTTTTAGCCACCATTTCATAACCTTGGCGATCTGGAATAGTCATCAAAGCATACAGCCAAGGAAGATCCTCATACAAAATTATGCCAAGACTAGCTGACATCATGATGACATCATACTTCAGTGATTTATTATGGATTCATGAATCATTAATTTTTCTCATAAGACTTTTGTACACAGTTTTTTCCACAAGTCTTTTCCTATACAACACTGAGGAGGTATCTACACGATCCTTCTGAACCTGCATTGAGAATTATTACGGGAAGCTTAAAGTGACCATCCGAGTTCCAAGTTTCCGAGATAACTTATCTCTTGAACCATGGAACATTTGAGAATAAAAATGCATGTCTTTTCGTGATATCGCATCTCGGAAAATCAGTCTTTCCGAAATTCTGAGCCTCTGGCGATGCCCTCGCTCAATATCACATCACGGAATCGACATCTTCCCAGAAGGCCTGATATTCAGAGGCAAGGGTCTCTTCTCCCTGATGTCGTATCTCTGAAAGACATTCTTCCTGATTTGTGATTGTCGGAAAGAATGTTCTTTCCTTTGATTGTATCTCAAAAGACGTCATTCCCTGATGTCGCTTTCAGAATCACCTCTTCTGAGGCATGGGATATGAGAGGAGTAACATGGTCTTTCAGATACGACATATATGAGACATATCGTTTAAGATATTATGGCATCAGGTGAAACGGTCTTTTCAGATGATAATCTAGAGTAAAGAATTGTCTTTCCAGATGAAAGAATTTCAGTTACAATATCATAGGGAAACGTCATTCTGGAGAGAAGATAAGGAGGGAGAAAGACGGTCTTCCACCAGGAAAGACGTCTCTTCTGATATCATATCACGGAAATGCCTTCTGAGGGATGATATCAGAGAAAGACGTCTT
Source organism: Patiria pectinifera (assembly GCA_029964075.1). Classification (NCBI taxonomy): domain Eukaryota; kingdom Metazoa; phylum Echinodermata; class Asteroidea; order Valvatida; family Asterinidae; genus Patiria; species Patiria pectinifera. The sequence continues at coordinate 52,899 of JASAOE010001111.1, forward strand.
TCAACTGGGATATGCAGAAAACATTTATAACAAAACATTTCTCTCATCTGTGATCTGGACATTGCCCCTGATGTATTGCTATCTCAGGAAACGTCTTTCATTGGGAGAGACGTTCTTAGATCAATGCTCTTGAAAAGATATCTTCTGATATAATATCTCAACATACAATTTCAGATGTCATATATCATCTGGAAATTAGTATTGTCCTTAATCATATGGGAAAGACATCAGACAATATCAGGAGGAATAGCTGTCTCTTCTGAGATACCATATCAGGGAAAGATCTTCCAGATGATGATGAATGCAAGCACTGTCTTTCTGAGATACACATATCGGGAAACGATTTTCCAAGACACGAATTGTCGGAAACGCGTTCATATGAAATATTATTCGATAATCCATCTTTTCCGAGATAATATCATAAAAGCACATGGAAACTTTAAATGGTCACTTTAAGCTTTCGTAGAATTACATTTAGAAGGAAAAAGAAATCGTATTTTTTACGTTAATTTATTTGATTGAAAATATTCCCAAGAGTCAGAAGATTATAATATTTTGAAATGTTTTCAAGTTTGTTAAAGGCCAAATCGGGATCTTTCAAAGGTGTGTTATATTTCGCTGTGACGGAACCCAGCTTGACTTGTACACGCTTAAGCCACCATTTGGCTAACTGACGATCTGGAATCGTCTATCAAAGCAGCACCAAGCGAAGACTCCCCTTTACGTACAAAAACAATTATGTTGTAGAGACTGGCGACGTCACAATGACATCATCACCTCTTGCCTTTTATTGATTTTGAAAATTTACATTATATATTGTGAAGTCTTATATGCTAAAGAAATGTCTGAGTCCGATAAGGTTGAAACTTCGCATTATGGTATACCAGGAAGTGTTATAGATTAAAAAGGAGGTGACGCTCATGAGATAACATTATCCGAGATTTTACGTATGAACTATTAGCCTTTTTTGACCTTTTTCGGCCACATTTCTGAATGCAACATGCAAAATGCTGGAAATTTTTTGCATTTGGTCTGGTTATGTACGATAGCTATCAGCAAAACGGAAAATGTGACGCCTAGTCATGACATGTGAACTGAAATGCCATTTTCAAAACCAGATAAGGAAAGGTCCAACTGGCATGAAATTTGATTGGTGGTAGTTAATCATTACTCAGCATGCAAAAATTTCCGAAATAAACGTCACGATGACGCCAATGCAAAATTAAAAATAACTGGTCGATTTTCAGCGTTTTCGATCACAATTGACGATCACTTTATCACAAACACCGGGTACACATGACTTGTAATTGCCGAGGAACCTACCAGAAGTAACTGCCTTTGTTGATTTTCACAACTGCGATAGATTTTAAGGTCAGCAGCATTTGAAAGGCATTATTGATAAAAAATCATAATGTGAGTGGCCTGGTGTTCTGGTTGCAACAGACATAGATTCTGAAAAGTTTTTTCCACTTTTCCACAGGTTTGAAAAGATGCCTTTATTCCAGTGTTTACTTGGTAAAAATATTTAAACCGATCAACTTAAACTGTTGATATATTAACCACCATCTGAGTGATATGTACATGAACCCTTTTTCGTCAGTGCTGAATGCCAGTCACATTATTAGAACTGGTGATTAATGCGCCCATAGACTTACACATAACTCAAAAATGCTAATTTAGAGGGCATGAATTTTTGCTAGTAATTATTTGCACCAATTCGCAGTCCAGCAAGACTTTATCAGCCCAAGACAGGGTCGATGAACAAGAGATAATGCCACCACAATATTTTATAGTACTAAATTCAGACACTTTAATATTTGTATCGTAAGAGAATGAATCGCATTAAGGTCCGCAGCATTCACATGGCAGGCAAGAGAATGTATTTTTGGCCATCCAGTGAAATCACTGATCTTCTTGCTTCCGGTCGAAAAGGCTACAAACTGGAAGTGGCTTATTATTTGAAAAGCGTGCAATAGATAAGGAAATTGCTTTTAACGGTGTTAGTCTTTATGATAGTATTTAACCATCACCATTATGACGTCATGCACCTCTCCAGCGCCTTCGACACGTTACAATTTGCAAATAGATTGAATAGATGTCTGTGGGCGAAGTCGGTCGGAATCAACAATATTGGTGTATGATGACTCGCACCTACCAAGATGTGTGCGAAGTTTAGCGAATGACGTCATCAGACCGGAAGTAAATAAAAGATCTTTTCATTTGAAAATTCTCTAAAATCACTCATATGTTTTTATGTTAGTTTTTACTTGACTCGTTTGATTTAAGGGTAGGTCTAAATATCTTAAAGCTTCGAGGCAATGCTGAACTTGGGATATGCCCGTACACGCGCTGAAACCTCTAGTTGACAATAATTTGCTCAAACATGCACAGAACGTCTATATGTACATACGTACGTTAAGGCATATATCGGCGGTCAGCCTAAAGCCCAGGAGCACGTTGCTGAAGTCAAATCCGTCCACATCATTGTTAACGTTTTAGCAGATTTTCGGCTGAATTTGACAGATTTTTATGTTCATGCATGGCGCACAGTCAGGACGCATAAACAGGTGCTCCGTGTTGATAACAGTGCGTGTTTGCAGTGATCGTTGCCTTCTCATAACACTGATATCTTACTGAGTAGTGTCTTGAACTTCACGAGAATTACTATGAGAAGGAAAGAGAAATCGTCTTTTTTTCGCGCTTTCATTCGATTGAATATATTCCTAAGGGTCAGAATATCATAATATTTCAAATGCTTGTTCAAAGGCATATTGTACCTCTAGCGTGGCAATTTTCAGTGGACTTTTTGAAATTTTTAACTTTGTACATTGCAAACAGCCCATTGACTTGTACACGTTTTTCAGCCACTAGTTTCCATAACTTAAGGTAATCGGAATCATCAATGTTAAGAGCTGTTACGAAGACCCTATACAAAAATTATGCCAAGATTCGAGTGACGTCGTCGATGATGTCATCATCTAATTTGTTGGATTTGATTTTTGGCAATCTACGCAGCACATAGTTCTATATCTACAGAACTGTAAGTCTGATTGGCTGAAACGGTAGTGTGGCTAGACCGATGTGTTATAGTAAAAATTATGACGCCATGATGACGTCATCCGCGGATTTTATATGAATATTTGGAAGTCGTTTTGACCTTTTAGCCATATCTTAAGAATGCAATACGCAAAATTCAAAATTCTTGTGTATTTGGTCTGTTAGGTGGTAAGGTATTTTCACAAAATTTGAAAATATCTGACATCACGTGACGTCATAAAATGTTGATTTTTCAAAATAATATATAGCGGCATATGAAAGCTCTGACTGTCATGAAACTTAGTGGGTAGGTAACAATGATACTAGTATACAAAATTACAGTGACGTCACGATGACGTCATCGTTTGGTTTTGATACTTCCAAGATATTTACACTCTTATTCGCTTCCACAAACTGCAATAACTTTCTTCATCGGATTGACATTGAACTTGGTTCAAACCAATCGAATGACAAGATGTGCATTGAGAAGGGTTTCAAAGATGACCTGCATTGCAGGGCATGTGACGTCATGTGATAAAATTATAATTTAGGAATTATTCTATGATTTCTGAAAACCTTTAACCATGATGCACTCCTGAAAGTGTTTGCAAAAAGGACCAATGAAACATAAATATTTGTAAATGCGAAAAAGCCCTGAAGTTCACGGTAAACAGACACAGTCATAGTTTCTTTCTTCTTTTTGTTTCATAGAAGAAATATTCGTGATCGTGAAGTAATCAGGTGTTACGTTACGTCACGTGTAGATGCAAAGTTTTCAATAGGGAATGTATCCACGTTTTAAAACACTCTACGAGACACTTCGTGAATCTGATCGACTTAGACTTTTGTACACACTTAGAATCCCACCTACAGATGGTTCTTGAAGAAATTCGTGATCGTGACGTCATCAGGCAACAGTTACGTTACATTAAAGAGGCAGTTATCCCCATAGGTTGTACACGTTTTGAAACATTCTACTTTTTGCACTAAATTGATCGACATTAGTCTAATATCAATCACCACCTACAGATGGTCGCGGAAGAAATTCATGATGGTGCTGCCATCAGGTGTCACGTTGGCGTTTAAAAGATTCACATTTTCTCGGGTTGTAAAATGTTTGATGTGCAGGACTTTAAGAAGCACATTGTTTATCCGGCGCGAGGTCCACGTACTAAGTTGTGCAGATACAAGTATAAACATCCTGCTCTTAGAGTTGCTGTGGTGGTGGTGGGCTGCCACTCTCACTGCCGGAAGGGCCACTACCTGAAAAGCTGTGAATTGATGGTGCTATTACTGTTTCCAGTGGGAACCTTGTTCCATATTGGTATGGTGCGGATGAAGAATGAGAATTTGAATGAGTTTCTTAATGCCTGGACTGGTTGGAGGTGAAGATGATGTTGGGATCTGCCTACTGCTGTGTGAAGTTGGACAAGATAAAACTGATTTTGACGAAGGCAGTGAATTTTGCAGAACATGGCACTGGTGTAGATGTCTTCTGATAGCTAGCTGGTCCAGCTTGAGTTGATGGAGTATCGATGAGATGTTAGTTGTCCGGGTCATAGAACCCAGATGTAACAGACCGCCTGGCGTTGGGCCTGGCCATTCCAGGACAGATGTTTAGGCCGTGTGAGACTCCATGCAGCTACCAAGCGTACTCTAGTTTGGGGACAAAACCAAGGTTCACGTTTTCAACTTATTGTGTTGTGAGCATTTATCCCAGATTTTCTTCTGATGACTTAAAGTACCGTGGCCTCAGATCTTATATTGGCAATATGCTGGTTCCACGACAGGTCACTGGTGATGGTCACACCCAGGTACTCTGTGGCTGATGTCCTGTCTATGACTTGGCTGATCCACGTTGTAGTTGAAGAAATTGGGCTTATTGCCGAGCGGCTTGGTGGAACGCGCGAGGTGTACCTTTGTCGCTTCAAGATGCAACCAAGTGACTTTTGCAAAAAACGGATACCGACGAAAAAATTCCGACTGAGTCAAGTCTCGCGCATTTTCGTCCCATCATTTTCAAGCATCACTTGATACGGATAATGACTACCCGGCTGGCTGTCGGCAACTCAATCGAGAATTTATGACGGCTGACGGAGTGCCGCGACTTCGCTGCAAGTCATCATTTGCCGACTTACGTGAATTGAATCATATAAAAATAACGAACGGCCTTGCACATCTGACCTATATCAATACTGGCCACAGTCTGGGACTTTTTCACTGACGCTTCACGACCAGTGGTGCAGATTTTTTTGAGTGCCACTATACGGAGGAACGTCAGGTTTTGCGAGTTCGTGAAGAAAGCAACTGCCGACTTGGTGCAAATGGCAGGTTGGCAAAGGCCGACTTAGAGAATAAACATTTCAATGGAACTGCATTACAGACGACCGATCTTTCGTCAGACAGCTGATTTAAAAAGATATGACGACTTATAATACGATGTTGATTTAGCTTTAGTTAATGGTGTAGCATTCGCTTGAAAACTTTCAACCAAAGGCAGTGTATTCATGACATATTAAACAAAAAACAAAATTGAGCACAAAACATAAAAATGACTGTAAAAGCCAATTTCATACGTATCAGATGAAAACACTGAAATTATTATCTGTCTGTATAATATCACTGATTTATACAGAAATGACCCCAAAACCTGTTTCTTCAAAAGCTATTTTGTATTCCGATTGTTTGAACAACAAAGACAATGACTAGAATTACAGATGCTTCTTCAACAACTGTCAACAATATAGTGTAACAATATTCCTAATGTTAACAAACCTTGGTTAGGCAAACACTATGATTTATAAAACTTCCCTTTTAAAAAAACGCCACTTCCAAAAGGACTTGATGAATATTTTTTACTTTTAAACCCAGTTTTATGGCTGCATGTTTAAAAAGACTGTGACGTGACGGTTCTGAAATCGCATTTTGGGCAAAAGAGGTTTTAGGGTCATCAGTTTAATATGGTGACATTCTCTTTGAACGGATTAGATAAATTTGGTGTTATTTTATATCTGAATAGTATATGAAATATTTCTAGTCATTGTTAATTTGAAAACATTATTTAAATATAAAAAAATATAATTTTTTTAAAATTTATTTTTTTATGCACCCTGTAAAGGTCAAAATGCAAGCACAAAGTTATTACAGACATTACAAAGATTCCGTCAAAATTCCGTTCGAAAGAAATTTGAAATTTTGAAAAGCATGGCATATCAATCCTTATAATAATACAAAAATTAAATAAGAAAATGATTTGGCCATCAAAGCCATTTCCACACAAAGAGCTAGAGTTATTCAACTCATTTGTTAAAAAGCCCAGAAATCATTATAACTGCACTGGATGTCAGTCGCACGTTGGCATTTGTTCAGGAGGCTTCCTTTTATTGAGATGTTCACTGGGATTTGTTTAAAGCAAAATATTAAGGTACTTTTGCCCTTCATACGTTCACGAATTCTGAGTATAGGTAGTTAACACCCAATACAGGAATAGCACTTTCTTGTTTTTTTTCAATAATTGCATTCTGATACGCAGGCGTTCAGTATCGCTCACCGGAAGCACCGGAAGCGCGTTTTTTACCAGACTTTTTCGAAGGATGATTAAGCTGCAAATGTTCATCTATGGCTGCCATTATCCCGCTTGAATGCCTTGTTCTTTTGACGAATCTCCTGAGAAAAGTAAATGCATCGTAGTAAGTACATATACATCATATAATGGTAGGTCCAATTTGCACCTCGATAAACATGTTAGAAATGTCATTTTATGTTTGTGATTTTTGGGTATTCACAGCTCGGAATATTTCATCCTGTTCTTGTGATGTGTAGGCCTTTTACAGGAAAATTTAAAATTTGCCAATAAATTATAATATAGGTTTTCCTGGCTATTTAAAGGTTTTTTCTTCAAATTCACCAATTCTTTCTTTTAATGTCCACAAGAAATCACACGTCTTCCTTTCGGAGTGACTGGACTCGTCTCGTCTCGCCAAATCTGCGATGAACGTATATTTAAAGCATTTTATTACATTCTATTTTCAAATATAATTGAAAGAGGAATTCACCGAAAATGAGTTGTTTGTATATATCTAGATGTATTAAGATATTATTATGGGCCATAGTGAATGTATCACTCAAAAAGGGTGAACTTCCCAGTTTTTCAAGAGCCATGTGGCGGACAACTCTTTCCAGTGGTTTCCACACTCTTATATATTTTATATGTTCCTCTGTTATATCAGCAATTCGCTACAACGATGTTGCTTTCAAAAGTAAATGACATCCAAATAGAACAATTATAAGTTTATATGGTATTGATCTAACTTTCAATTTAAAAGCAACCCAATCGATTTTTTTATTTTTGAAGGCGATCTAGATTTGTAATTACTCCTTTGTGTAAATGGGAAAACCTAAAATGCTTGGATAGCCAGTTTTGATCAAGGGCCAATTCCTTATGTTTGACTAATATATCAGACACTTAATGAGCTGCTGTTGGAAAAAGTGAATGATACATCATCATTGTAATGTGGTATCTAATGAGAAGAAACAATGAGGTGATCAACCAAGGTACCACTATTTTAACGACATTGTATATCATGTGCATAAAGATATATGCTCTAAGGCTGTACAAGTTTAAGGCTTTGTTCCACGCTTTTTTACTCCGATTTATTAATACTTGTTTACTGATAAAATTATTTTTATTATTATTACTATTTTAGTAATGCAGTTTGTCTCTTTTCCTACTTGGGCTTGCTTGTTAAGGTATCTTGACTTTTCATCATCTTCAGAGGCAATGTAAGTCAGTGCAA
>JASAOE010001112.1:0-31000 GCA_029964075.1 Patiria pectinifera
GAAATTCCCTTCTTAAGGTAAGCTACTGCCGCAACCAGTAAGAATATGGGTTTTGCAACCTGACAAAAAGGAGAGTTGCAATGTACCTGTTGGTTCCGCAAGGGGCCAAGGTGAGTGACCCAATGACGATACTTGGATCCAAAGGTGGTAGGCCTATCTACCGGTACTTTACAGTAGGCGGTCAACTGATAAACCTGCCGTGTATCAGAGTGATTTTGAGGAAACTGTAGATGTATCATTGGAACCCTGATAGAGGACTACAATTATGGCTCATCAGTAACCCTGGACAGTAGATATCTGAAATTGGATTGAAAGACTGTCAGCGAAATCCCAAATGAAGGTGTAGATGCAGATCGGGGATTGGCAGCTACTATCATACCCCATGGGGAATCAACTTGCTTCTGACTGTAAAGACTGTAGCTTTCAGATAATGAAAGCATCCAGGTACAAGATGGGGGTACATGTAGCTGTGTCTGCTTGTAGAATTACTGTTGTGAGACCAAGGTGGTCTAGGATTAAAGGGATTATGGCTGCTGTAGCCAAAAAGGAGCTACATGTATGAATTCCTGCCGCGTTGAAGCTGAAGGATTCTGCTAGATCAGAGGACTATAGGATGAGTATAAACTTGGCGAAAGGCTGGAATTGGAAGCTGGTGGCCTGGAAGGGATGCAAATACCTGTAGATAGGTGCAAGTACTGGTAGCAAACTGAGAATGTTGAGGACCTTTGTCTGAATACTGACGGGAGAAGAATCATTCTGTTGAAGTGAATTCAACACCTTCTTTCTGGCCAGGTGAAACGTTAAAGCAACAGCCAACTGGGTGTCTCTAAAGTGGACAGGCAAGAAGAAAGAGCGAGTTCCCCGGAAGAAGCATGTAGTAAACTACATCTGAACTGTGGAATTGTCCATCCGGACCAAGACAAGCTTGATTATGACTTTGGGTGAGCAAATGCAAGGTCTTGAGCACTGTCAATAGCTCTAGTGAAGGAATGCAACTGGCTGTCTATAGTTGGCCAAGTGCTAGGTAATGAAAGACCATACAGATGGAATCTCAAACCCTGTCCGAGGTACCCAATGCGATGGTAGAATATGTAGTTACCCGGTACATAGTCCTTAAAGGTGCAATAGCTAAGATGGGTAACTGGAATCCCTTTGGAGGTGACCCTTAGCATTGATGGGAAGACAAAGGAAAGGCTGTGCAGAGCTTCCGTGTGTCATGCACCAGGGAACTAGGTCCATTATCAAGATGCCAGAAGGTTCGAATGTCATCACGTTGTGTTGAACCTTTCCCAGTAAAGCCTGAAACAAAGTTGAAGGAGCTTAATGTTGAAGATGAAAAACCACCTCAAGTGCGAGTTAGGTAGACTGTTAAAGGCTAAACTGGAGATACAATTACATGTAAGGTCTGCTGTAGCCTAACATCTAAGTACCACAGCAAATAGATCTGTTTTGCTGTAAAGGAATGTTGTAACAACGGTGATTCTTATAAAGGAACCAAAGGAGCTGTGAAAATCCAAAGGTCTGTAGCGAAACCCTGTAGGTATGCAGAACTCCAACTTCCGATGATCCATGCATGGGTACTGTACAAGGACATTAGTATCCCAATGATTGATGGAAGCAGCAAACCAACCGTCTCAAGAGACTGGAGAGAAGTAGAAAGCATTTCCAACTGAATCCCTTGTTGCATGTCGAGTCTGATAATGGGCCGCCATTCGTCAGACTGCTACTGACTGAGAAGATTGAAGTAAGCCGAAACCTGATCCAGTTGGAAGTATCCTGGTCTAGATCCTTCCTTAAAGAAAGATAACCTTCTGTAAAGCAACAAACAAGTGCATGTTGAGGCAGAAGCTCGTGGTCAGGGATAACCGAGGTAGACAAGAATTCTGAACAATGCTTCGAAGAAGTGTCTGACAACCCCTTTATGTATGAAGTTACATAAACCACATCTGGCCGGATTGTAGGACAAATACTTGTTCTAAAGACTCGAAGCAGTGGGGATATGTCGAGATTCTGCTGTAAGCCAAGGATGAAGAGAAGGCCGGTCTACAAACTCCTAGCTGAATCATGCTGGTTTGAGACCCGTAGGAGACCGACGTAGAGGATGTACATGCATGCCAAGCACCTATGAGGATTAACTTATCTCAAAGTATGGAATCCTGCACCATAAAGTCTTGCTATATAACCTGATGTTATGCCAAGAAACATTCATTCAAGACAAGAATGCCAAATAGCCAGAATTAGCAATAAGTCCAAAAGCAATTCCACCAATCTAGACAATAAAGCAGAATGATAAAATCTCCAATAAAACTGTATCAGTTAAGGGAGATATCATGGCAACTTGCAAGGGCACCAGACAAAGAAGAGTAAGAGTAAGAATCCTTGGTCTATTGTAAAATCAACGAACCATCCCAACAGGCTGATGAATATATAAACAGGCCAGCTAAGCAAGATATTCAATGATAGAATATCAAGAATCCGAATAAGGAATCCTCCTACACAACAAACCCCAACCCAATCGTATATATTGGGAAGAAGCAGGGAAAGAATGCTGCATCAGACGCCAGTAACGTTTGAGTACCACTACCATGACTACCAGTCTATGGATAGTCAAGACTATTTTTTTTTTTTTTTTTTTTAAATCTTGTAATGATATCAAACTAAGTGGCATCAGGTTGCATCATACTAGAAGTACTATCCAAAGTTAGCTTGAGCGTAGAAACATGTGAGCCTGTAATATGAACATGCTCAAAAGGACCAACCCACTGTTATAGGATGGAGAAACTGAAAGCTTACCGATAGCCGGTCGAGTGCTGCTAATGGAAAGGCGGCAAGGCTGTAGTGTTATCATGCATTTTCACAGAATAAATAACATTATAAGAGAAAACCCAGAAGGTAATCTCGAACATGGGAGACGACTCCAAAGAATGAGTAATCACAATCCAATCGGCCCGAATGTCCGAAGTCAATCCTCCGTCCGAATCCAATTGAAAACGCAAGTTGGAACCGCAAACATTCTATCAATGGGAAAAGTGGGCTGTGAAGGCTTAGATTTCAGTACCAGAATCTCTGCGATATGAAGGTCGAGTAGATTCGACTGGGGAATGGGTTGGAAACTGAAGGATCTTACCCACTTCCGTCATCGTAAGATTAGCCCGTTGGACATTGGAGCATGGAGGAAAAATTCCTCCATGATTGGAGACACTATCTTCATCCACTGTCTAGCCCGAGGAAAAGAAGACCTTGAAGGAGATCTAGAATGCAAGTGTCGGCTTCGATGACCAGAATCCGACCGTGAGTAATCACGATCACGACGAGAAGAACGATGTCGGCGCCGATGTCGATCGTCGGAGTCCGAACGGGACCGCGCACGAGACCGGGAACGGCGCCGTGAATCGCGGCGTTCTCTCCCCGCCCGGCTGGTGTGTTCACCGAAGCGTTGCGGAGAACGGAGTCTTTGTCCTGTGAAAGGTACACCATGATCTTGTGGAGAATGTGAAGAATTACCCTGATAAGATGTGTAATGGTGTGAAAATCCCATCGGAAAGGTCTGGGGATAAACCCGCGGGTCGTAGGCTGGAACACTGAGTGGATACGGAGTGCGAGTATTGTGGTCGAAGTGACGAGGATCGTTCGGGAAAAAGACCACGTGTGAGGCTCCGAATGATGAAGAAAATCTCGCCAAGATTCGCTTGTAAAACTAGGTTGAGAATACGAACCCGTAGTATGGCTGACTGAAGATGATGGTGGTGGTGGTGGTGGTGCCCCAAGCCTCTGTGACCCGGCGGGGCTGGTCGGATTACCGAGGAACCTTTGGGTTTCGAACGCCAAGCCCCGCCGTCCCGCCTGCACATGCGAGTCGACCTGTTGTTCCGAAGCGTGCACGTGCTCTTGCAGACTGCCGTAAGAATGCGGGATTTGTTGGGGAGTGGCCGTAATTCTCATTGGAGAATTCTTTGACCATGTTGACCCCCGGAGAAATTCCAACTGCCGAACCCGGGAGATTGGACCCAGTCGTACCAGAGGAATTATCACGCTTGGATTGAGTAGAGGGTGACTTTCCAGTAGAACGGCTTGAGACAGTTTTCTTTTTGTTTTGGCGGAGTCCGCCATTTTGTAATCACAGCGAGAACAGCTAAAAATTGTACGTCTTCACACTACGCGTCGCTGAAAAAACTAGGACGAGCTATTATGTTACAGGGTCCTTTGTGGGTGTGGGGCATGCAGTGGACAATGAGGGTGTGGCTTGGGCGCTATTCTTTTCAGCGAATGTTTGTGCGCATGCGCGCTGATATGCAAATGTAGGTAAACAGAGGTGAGGTATTTTCTGTAATGGAATTGTAAATGTATTTATTTTCGTTTAATGACCTCATGTTTTTGGGTGTATACATTGTTCATTAAAAGATATGTATGTGTTTGTATTTTTAACTTATAGCGGGTTAATTTACCTAGTTAAGGAAATATGCAGCATGCTGGAAAACAGCTACGACTTTTTTGTCAAGTTACCTGAGAGATGTCCTCTTAACAGACATTTGCGGATCCAGCGGTGGGCGCAGGGGGCGTACGCCCCCCCCGGCAAATATTTTAAAATGTATACTATCGGTGAAAAAACAGACGGTGATCCGACGGGCAACGCGTTTTGAGTTTGAGGAAAAACAATCGTTCAAAAGGCGTGGCAATTTTCACGCACCTCCTAAAGGTCGATTTTCACGGGGCACGCGAACGATTTGCGAAGGATGCGAATGTCAAAAAAATGGCAAAGTCCATCATTCTGAGAAGTTTCTCTCCGAATGTCTCCCGACAATGGAGTCGTAAACCATTCTTGCGCAGTTTGTGCGAAGTTCTCGCAACGTATGTGCGAATGTCGTGTGTACCGTGACTGAACTACGGCCAGTCCACATACACGAAGAACACGCGACTTAAATGCGAACAACGCGAATGTTCCAAGAATCACGGGCGAAATTCTTGTGGAAAGGTCGAAAAAAAATCGGGCGAACTTCGCTTCTAGCGCCAGACATTCTCCAAATTGTCGGGGTCTGTTTGGGGATTTACGAAGAGTTTCCATGCTGGAAACGTTCGCAAGAAATTTCAAAATTTTTTGAAACTCCTGCCGAACTAAAAACGACGCCCGCGAATAACTGACGATGCTTCTGAACCCCGCGATGGTTTTCACGGGGCACGCAAACGATTTGCGAAGGATGCGAATGTCCAAAAAATGGCAAAGTCCAACATTCGTATTTTATGCTGCAAAGGATCGCCAAACCATTGCCAGGGTTCGGAAGCATCGTCAATTATTCGCGGTCGTCGTTTTTAGTTCGGCGGGAGTTTCAAAAAAATGTGAAATTTCTTGCGAACATTTCCAGCATCCCCGGTCGTGTTTTGCTCGTGATTTGTTCTAAAAAAATGTCTTAAAAGCTTCGTCATATGCGCAGGACCTACTCAAGAGGTGCGCGATGTTTGCAAACTCTTCGTAAATCCCCAAACAGACCCCGACAATTTGGAGAATGTCTCGCGCTCGGAAGCGAAGTTCGCCTGATTTTTTATCGACCTTTCAACAAACTTTTTGCGTAGTTCTTGAGACATTCTCACGAACGTTTGGTGCACGTTTGGCAGCAAATCCACACCACTTTTGACCTATATAAAGCGCACGACTATTTCGCGCATTTGCTACTCTGTGTGAATTCTGTATTGTAGGCAAGCAGGCTATGTAGGCCCATACTATAGCCTCATAGGTTAAACAGTGGGTGGTTTATTTACTTCATTTGACTTCAACTCAAGACAGCAACATGCCGCCCAAGGGAGGAAAGAGTCGTGGCCGAGGTGTCGGATTGACCAAGAAAAGGAAGACAAACCCCCTGCCAGGGGAGATGGAAGGTGTGCAAGAGGCCAATAGTTCCCAGGAGGAGCGATCAGAAGAACATTCGCGTTGTTCGCATTTAAGTCACGTGTCGATCGTGTATGTGGACTGGCCGTAGTTCAGGCACGGTACACACGACATTCGCACATGCGTTGTGAGAACTTCGCACAAACTGCGCAAGAATGGTTTACGACTCCATTGTCGAGAGACATTCAGAGAAAAACTTCTCCGAATGTTGGACTTTGCCATTTTTCGACATTTGCATCATTCGCAAATCGTTCGCGTGCCCCGTGAAAACCGACCTTAAGACTTTATGCGCGGGTTACGATGGCCGCACGGTACGCGGATAAAACCAAGGTAAAACAAACTGTAGTGGAGTCTCATTTCGCATATTTTTTAGCGCCTCATACGTCCATGAGACTCGCGGACAACTGCCGCGTACAATGCGTATGAAGTGAAACCGTTTTCACGCTCCGGGCTTGGTGACTAAACAAAATCAAACAATGGCCACTTCAGATTCTATTAAAATATTTTTCTGATACATTTCATGCCAGTTTGACACACTCCCGGAATATGCACCCGCTGTAATGAAATATTTAAATTCATGTCAGTTATGTAACCGAGCGCGGAACAATTACAAATTATGTGCATGTTCTCAACTTTAGGCTTTGAATACAGAAGAAACTTCATAGGAGCAAGAGTGTATAGGCCTATATGCATTTGAAACAAATGAAACAAAATATCCCCTCATAATTTTAAAACTTCTGCTAAAGAAAAATCAGTGGAAAGTGGCCAGGAAATGCCTGAGACTGCACCACAGAGCATCTACGATCCAAAATTTCCCGGGGCCCCAGACCCCTCGCCTTAAGGACTTCGCGCTCTGCGCTCGCATTAGTCCTTCGGCCAAATTTCCTCTATGCTATTATTTCAACCTAGCAGTGCCCCCACCTTGTTTGTACCTTGAGCAGTGAATGGCTGAAGCTCGGACTACAAGTGGCCTGAATCCCATTCCAAAATAAAAAGTTGTGGAAAAAAATACGTACATGGAACATGGTTCTCAACTTTGAGTACATAACAAACTTTATAAAGAACAAAAAAAAAAATTAAATGGAATTTTCGATGTTTAAACGTTTTTTAAACGGTGGAAAGTGGCCAGGAATCGCCTCAGATTGCACCACAGAGCATCTATAATCCACATTTTTCCGGGGCCTTAGCGGGCCCCGGACCCCACGCCATAAGGGCTTTGCACTCCGCGCTCGCAGGTCCTGGACCCTTCATTACAATTCTAGCCCCCCCGGCAAATGGCAGTCTGGATCCGCCCCTGACAGAGGGGCGGACCGGGCTAGCGACAATGTCAGCCACCATGCCATCGGCTGCCCAGAGACAACCCTCCAAAGAGGTCTCAACCCAGGCTGTTGTACCAACAACTCAACAGTAGGGTGAGTAAGGCTCATGGTAGTTTGTAATGTGCCTTTGTGTAGTCCATGAGGGGATTCCTTATTTGTGTGTCCTTTGACTCAATTGCAGCCCACTCCCACCACCACTTTCGGTGCCAGTCTATACATTTTATTTATAGGTCCAACAGGTAAGTAGGAAACAAAGTGGACAACCCCCAAACTATAGTGTTTGGTTGTCCACAAGGGGACTACTTACCTGTTGGACCGTCCCGCCCACTTTTCCCCACAATGGGCTCCTCCTTTGGTGTGATTCAGGCGCGCTAAAGAAATGGGACGATAATGGCGGGGGCTCTGACTATTGTGGGCGTTGGCGCAGAGGGGCGCACGCTATGTGTGGCACGCTATAGCAAATCTTTACTTTAGCGGTTAATTTACGTAGTTAAGGAAATATGCTTCTGGCAAGACTATAGGGGTGGAGGTATGGCCGGAGGGATTGACTTTGTTCCTATCCACCAAGTCCACCATAGACTTGGCCAAGTCTGGGTTGTGCTTAGTCTGTATCTAGAGTAAAATGTGTGCATATAGCGCATACGTATACACTATACAAGCCGTACCATAACGTGCGCCCTCATGCGTCAAATCCAGACCAACATGTTAAAAACGTACATGTACATGTTATTGTTGTGTGATGCAGCAACCCAGACTTGGTCAATATGCCAAGCATACGCGCTTGTTTGTTAGTACATAGTCTATGGAGATTAATTTCCACTGTAATTGGCTTCTATCCATTTGAAGCCAATCACAGCACAGTATTTCAGGTAATTATAATCTTTATTCCTAAAAATGCGCGCAGATTGTTTTGACAATAATCAGCACTGTCCGTGTATATTCGCGCAGCCAAAGTTTGGCGGAGAATGCACATGCATCCCATGGTGAGGAGTAGAAACAGATACACGCACGCACACGTTCAAATGTTTTGAAACAGCTCTAGGTACGCACAACACTTGGCGCTATCAATGGATCTCAAAATCTTTTACAGGTTAACAACAATAAATATCCCTTTTGTTCAGTGTTGTAGTTCTCGTACTCGGTACTCGACTTGAGTGCTACTCAAGTTCTTTTTTCTATAGTACTCGTACTTGTACTCATACTCGAATTTTAAAGTACTCATACTCGATATGACAGTACTTGTACTGGAGCAGAAAAGTACTCGTACTCGCACATGTCGAAATTGCACTCGATCATGAAAGTACTCGAACTCGAAGAACGGTACTCGATAAAACAATGTACTCGTACTTGAATTCGATACAAAAAAATGGTATATCACTTACATTACCACAGCCTTACTTTATCGATACTTTAAGTTTCAAATTTTCTCTACTAAAGCTACGTACGTCTGGACAAACACAATTAACAGCCGTGACAGGGTCTGTATAGGTCTGACTGGGCCGACGCACAATGACCAATTTGCCATATGTGGGCATAATGGCCAATCACACTGTACGCAGAGGTGTTCCTCAACATGGTCGTATGATTAACTTGGATGATTGGAGCAAAGCCATTTTCTGAACCCGTTTCGATCCTATAATACGGGTCCAGCCCGAGGAGAAAGAGACACAGCCGAAGCCGAGGTTTGAAAAACGGCACCTAGTTTGGTTACGGCAGCAGGTTCACAGCGGCCTAGCCTAAAACAGAGACTAAGGAATGGGAAGCAGACTAAAATGCATAGACACCAAAAAAACGTGAATCCTCTACGTTTTTTTTGCATGCACGTTGCATGCACGAAGCCGAAGGGGCATACTGTTTCTGCCATGTCCTTCCGTGGGTGTGTGTGTGTTTATACGAATACTGACTTATGGGGTACCAGGAACAAAGGGCAACAATAGGGACAATGGTACCCTACAAGTCGGTCTTTAGAAATCTCAGTACCCCATATGTAAAACGCTATGGTTTGAGATTTCAATAGGAACAAAGGAGAATAAAAGAAGGGAAGTCAAGTGGACAATAGTGGTACCCCATAACTACCCTAAAACACGGTTGTGTGCGTGTGTGCATGTGTAAACATCGGCAATCATGGACTAGGGACAAAAGGGTTAGGGCACAAACAAAGGGGCCACGATTGACCGAACGTCCACGATCTCAAATTGTGTACAAAACCAATGAGAGCTGTTGCGAAAAAGTAAGTGTACAAACAAAGGAGTGAGGATTAGGGACAATGGTTGCCGCTGTTTACACACGTGGGTAGGTGGGTGGGTAGGCATACACCGTGTGGGGAAGTTTGTTATTGTTAGGCAAATTAGGACCGAGTTATGGGGACTTTCTGCTGTCCCCATAGCATTTTCGGTCCCCACAAATACCTTGCACAGACGAGTGTAAGTCCCCACAATTACGAACAAGAACGTGTGTGTGTCCGTACAAATCGTGTCAGCGCGATAACTTGAGAAATACTTAACGTGTGAACTTCAAATTTGGGTTTGTGGATTGTTCTTGGTAATCCTAAGAAGCCTTTTGCATTTGGGGCCGAAAGGTCAAGGTTCAAGGTCACAGTAGCTAAAACTTAAACAAAAGACATGTTATCAGCGCAATTGAGAAATAGGCCTACTTTACATGTGAACTTCAAATTTGGTTTGTGGATTGTTCTTGGTAATCATAAGAAGCCTATTGCATTTGGAGCCGAAAAGTCAAGGGTCAAGGTCACAGTGGCTAAAACAATACAAATCTTGTATTTATTCTGAGATCATAGGGATTAATTCATATAAAACCTACAGAAAACACTAATGATGTCAATGAATGTTCCATGTGGCCCAAGTACACGTACATGTAAGTTGATGTTCAAAGAGTGGTGTTATGTCATGGGAACAGTCATGGTTGCGGGGCATTTGTGTTTGTAAACACACCTGACTTGTTATTATTATTCATGTATTTTCGGGTCCTAGGATTCCTCAGACTAAAAAAAACCGCAAGTACAACAAGCATTCAAATTACTGAGCAAAGATTTCTTTATTTCTACTTAGTTTCAAGCACTGTTCTTAGTGTTCTTAGAAAGGCTGTTCTTACAAACATCTTTTTAATTCCTTCAACCCACCTATGCAAGCATACATTCTGAGCCAAGGTGTCCTTTCAGACAAAATCAATCATACAGGCAAGGGTGAGCGAATGTTGACGGTACACGTACACGTACAAAGTACACGTGCAACGTGCATGCAAAAAAAACCTAGAGGATTCACGTTTTTTGGTGTCTATGCATTTTAGTCTGCTTCCCATTCCTTGGTCTCTGTTTTAGGCTAGGCCGCTGTGAACCTGCTGCCGTAACCAAACTAGGTGCCGTTTTTCAAACCTCGGCTTCGGCTGTGTCTCTTTCTCCTCGGGCTGGACCCGTATTATAGGATCGAAACTGGGGTTCAGAAAATGGCTTTGCTCCAATCATCCAAGTTAATCATACGACCATGTTGAGGAACACCTCTGCGTACAGTGTGATTGGCCATTATGCCCACATATGGCAAATTGGTCATTGTGCGTAGGCCCAGTCAGACCTATACAGACCCTGTCACGGCTGTTAATTGTGTTTGTCCAGACGTACGTAGCTTTAGTAGAGAAAATTTGAAACTTAAAGTATCGATAAAGTAAGGCTGTGGTAATGTAAGTGATATACCATTTTTTTTGTATCGAATTCGAGTACGAGTACATTGTTTTATCGAGTACCGTTCTTCGAGTTCGAGTACTTTCATGATCGAGTGCAATTTCGACATGTGCGAGTACGAGTACTTTTCTGCTCCAGTACAAGTACTGTCATATCGAGTATGAGTACTTTGAAATTCGAGTATGAGTACAAGTACGAGTACTATAGAAAAAAGAACTTGAGTAGCACTCAAGTCGAGTACCGAGTACGAGAACTACAACACTGAACAAAAGGGATATTTATTGTTGTTAACCTGTAAAAGATGTTGAGATCCATTGATAGCGCCACGTGTTGTGCGTACCTAGAGCTGTTTCAAAACATTTGAACGTGTGCGTGCATGTATCTGTTTCTACTCCTCACCATGGGATGCATGTGCATTCTCCGCCAAACTTTGGCTGCGCGAATATACACGGACAGTGCTGATTATTGTCAAAACAATCTGCGCGCATTTTTAGGAATAAAGATTATAATTACCTGAAATACTGTGCTGTGATTGGCTTCAAATGGATAGAAGCCAATTACAGTGGAAATTAATCTCCATAGACTATGTACTAACAAACAAGCGCGTATGCTTGGCATATTGACCAAGTCTGGGTTGCTGCATCACACAACAATAACATGTACGTTTTTAACATGTTGGTCTGGATTTGACGCATGAGGGCGCGCGTTATGGTACAGCTTGTATAGTGTATATGTATGCGCTATATGCACACATTTTACTATAGATACAGACTGAGGACAACCCAGACTTGGCCAAGTCTATGGTAAACAAACATCCTCTTGTTGCCCGGAGTGATCTATGAACTATGCTGCATCGGGAGTCCTGTTTATTACGTTACAATTTTACTAAGATTTGTTTGCTGCCCCCAACGACGAATTTTACACAAATTGCACGTTCGAGCCTAAACAGGACCTGAAAAAGAGCTCTCAAAAGTACCTTTTGTATTAATTTCATGACTGAAACAATAGTCTTTTATATTTAATCACATCTATATAGGCTACATTTACCCCCAAAATTACGGAAATGTCTTCGAGCATTCCACAACCTCTTAAACAAAAGTTTCAGGGTCTTCGTCAATCCTTACTAGACTACATGTATGTGCAATTAGAATCAACAACATCTTCAGTATCAAATACAGTGGTGCCGCTATAATGAACACCTAGGGATCCACAGAAAATGTTCATAATAGTGATTATTTGGTATAGAATTATTCGATTTAGAACTGCCAGTACCTTCTTTTGAGCAATAGTGATGAAATGGCATTTGCAACATCCCGCGGCGGCAAGTATAGATTCAGCCATCGGCAGTCACCAATGAACACCCTGCTTGATGTGAAAATGATAACTGCACATTGACAGTGCTAATATAAGAAATCTTTCAACTTACATTGAGGTATTGGTGGCAAGACTCTCCTCTTTGAAGCCCATCTCTACAGCAAATTGCATAGCTGTACATGTAAACAAAATCAAATAATACATTTATATAGTGTAGCAAACCTCAAACAACTACAAGTTTTCGTTTGTTTTTAGCAAACACAAGGAGATTTTCCTTGTTTTTAACCAGGTCAGTAGCTATATTTAGATTTTTTTATTTTCACACCAATTGTGGCCCTGAGGCCAAAATAAAAGTGTGGTACATGCAATAAACAACAAAACATACAATTAGGACTGGTAGCAAAACAAATTCGAATATATTAAATTAAACAGTGGATATTAAACATTTAAGACAAAAATGATAAAAACAATAACGCATTTATATTGTGACGCGCCGTGCCAGCTCTCCTGCGTCAGGCTGGTTTGAATGGTAGCGTGCCGTCCCATTGGTGTCCTATCCCTGCAGTTGTTGGCCACAGCACCAGGCTATTCTGGCTATCCCTTCTTCTGGGTTGACTGGATCAACCAGTCAACTGTAGACTGATAGTCAGGGCAGTGGAGCAGGGGAATGGAAGTGGGAATTGGGAATCGCAATGTGGAGTCAGAAGTGGGTTGAGTCCGAGTGTCGGTTGAGTCCGAGTGTCGGTTGAGTCCGAGTGTCGGTTGAGTCCCAGTGTCGGTTGAGCCCGAGTGTCGGTTGAGTCCGAGTGTCGGTTGAGTCCCAGTGTCGGTTGAGTCCAAGTGTCGGTTGAGTCCCAGTGTCGGTTGAGTCCGAGTGTCGGTTGAGTCCAAGTGTCGGTTGAGTCCAAGTGTCGGTTGAGTCCGAGTGTCGGTTGAGTCCCAGTGTCGGTTGAGTCCGAGTGTCGGTTGAGTCCGAGTGTCGGTTGAGTCCGAGTGTCGGTTGAGTCCAAGTGTCGGTTGAGTCCGAGTGTCGGTTGAGTCCCAGTGTCGGTTGAGCCCCAGTGTCGGTTGAGTCCGAGTGTCGGTTGAGTCCGAGTGTCGGTTGAGTCCGAGTGTCGGTTGAGTCCCAGTGTCGGTTGAGTCCAAGTGTCGGTTGAGTCCGAGTGTCGGTTGAGTCCAAGTGTCGGTTGAGTCCGAGTGTCGGTTGAGTCCGAGTGTCGGTTGAGTCCGAGTGTCGGTTGAGTCCAAGTGTCGGTTGAGTCTGAGTGTCGGTTGAGTTGGAATGTCAGCAGAGTTGGAATGTCGGTGGAGTCGGAATGTGGACGGGGCCTGCAGAGTCAGAATGTGGGTGGAGCAGCTTATATCCCTTGGGAATTTGCCCTTGACTTAGTCCTAAGTAGACCCTACACTAAGATGGACTAGTCATTGGTGAACAGGAACAGTATATCAAGTACGGTGGTCAAGCCTTTAATCATCATCATCTGTCATGTCATTCCATCATAAGGCCAAAAAGAAGAAACTTCTGCTTCCGATTACATGCCTTTTTGAAATAGGGTCGGTCAGTCGGTCAGAATTTTTTGGGGGGGGGCCATTTTTTGTTATGATGAACACAGAAAATACATACACAGACAAGAGAGATCAAGTTCTGTGAATATACTTGCCAAAATGTTCCTTCTCCATAGGTGTTTTCTTGGCATTTTTACGATGTTGAATCCGACTGACCAGTTGACAGTGCACCATGTGGGCCTGCCATGCTAGCGCGCACTGTGCGCTAGGCATAGCTATTTGCACCGCTGTGAACGTAGAGGGCGACTGACTCAATGTCAGTCGCGATTCTGGCGGCTCGCAGCTGGACGTGTTTTGCTCGAGGCTCAAGAACTTTAAACCCGGTTTCATCGGGTTGGGGGCTATCCGAAGATTAACATGAGCAGTGGAAAATGCTCATAGCAGGTTTGATATACGGTAGAGGATGCGAGAGGTTAGCTCTCCACGTTGTAAGGTTTTGTTTTGCATTGGAAATATAACGAAGATTTGGGGTTGCTTTAGGCGAGGTCTCGCTTCCGGTGAGGCCCGTATACCCGTTTTAGGAATGCTCTTTGTGTTTGTCGCAAAGATTTCTGGGCAGTCAGGTTCCGCTTTGCTGGCATTGTGCTAGGGTAGTGTTATGCAAATCCGAGTATTTATGCGTGACGAATCCATGGAATTCGTTGGGATACTCGAGGTGGGGCTTTGTGTTAAGCCGAGAAGAACTTTATGCATCAGTGCTCAGCACTTCATTACTTTGTGTATCAGGGTGTGCCCTAGCTTGTAGTTAAATTCGATTGCGTTCCCCGGGCTTTCCTATAACTTCAATTTTGAACGGTTTTAACGTCCTATCTTTGCGATAATGGAGAATATGTTCGATCAAGTCGAGGAGAACGCAGGAGCTTATGCAGAAATCGCCAATGAGGGTGCCGGCCCTCTTTTCCGCGGGCTGTGTGCCGCATTTAAGATCTCGGCGAAGTACTTCGAGGCTCTCATCGCAGACGGTTGGGATGACCCGGAACAATTCCAGGATTTGTCCCCCGAGTGGCGAGACCACATCCTTGCCCTGGCCCCTAACGGAGGGCAGAAGCGTAACGTGGAGAAGCTCTTTGACCGGGTGGAAGCCGGGCCTCTCAGCGGCCCCGCCCCCAAGAAACGTCGGGTGCAGCCCAGCGCATCCTCTGATGACGGGAAGGACAAAGCGGGTCCGAGTGGCATTTCCACCGTGGAGGCAGGGCCGAGTCAGGTTGCAGCGGCTGCCAACCAGGGATCCGGTTCGAAATCCTCTCAGGTATGTCTCATGGAAATGTTAGTGGGGAATATTCATCATTTTGTAACAATATTTCATACCATGCATGCTGTATTTTCTCTTGAGCCGATTCCTTGGCAAATTTCATTTTGATAAAGGAGTTTGCCCTCGACAAAGATTTCAGTTGTAGCACTCTGTGCCAAACTTTATCGGCATAGGCAGGGGAAGTGCCCCGGCGTGAGATTGTATGTTGATTTCAGGGGAAGCGCCCCGTGCCAAATTGTATGTGGGTACAGGTAGGGAAAGTGCCCCGGCACGAGGTTCCACTTTGATTTTAGGGGAAAACCCTTTGCAGATTTATACTTACATAGTACAGGCATTATGGGAAAATTGCCCCGGGTGAGATTGCATTTGATTTCAGGGGAAAACCCCGTGCAAAGCTGATTCTGAATATGAAGGGATAGTGCCCATGCGAGATTATTTATTGATTTGAGGGGAAACTCCCCGTGCTAAGTTGTGTTTGTATATGCAGGGGAAGTGCCCCGTGCGAGATAGCAGTTTGATTTGAGGGGAAAAACCCTGTGCTAAGTTGTTTTTGTATACGAAGGGGAAGCGCCCCGTGCGAGATGGCGGTTTGATTTCAGGGGAAAACCCCCGGGCTAAGCTGTTTTTGTAAATGAAGGGGAAGTGCCCCGTGCGAGATGGCAGTTTGATTTCAGGGGAAAACCCCCGTGCTAAGTTGTTTTTGTATACGAAGGGGAAGTGCCCCGTGCAAGATGGCAGTTTGATTTCAGGGGAAAACCCCCGTGCTAAGTTGTTTTTGTATACGAAGGGGAAGTGCCCCGTGCAAGATGGCAGTTTGATTTCAGGGGAAAAACCCCGCGCTAAGTTGTTTTTGTATACGAAGGGGAAGTGCCCCGTGCAAGATGGCAGTTTGATTTCAGGGGAAAAACCCCGCGCTAAGTTGTTTTTGTATATGAAGGGGGAAGGGCCCCGTGCGAGATGGCAGTTTGATTTCAGGGGAAAAACCCCGCGCTAAGTTGTTTTTGTATATGAAGGGGGAAGGGCCCCGTGCGAGATGGCAGTTTGATTTCAGGGGAAAAACCCCGTACTAAGTTATTTTTATATATGAAGGGGGAAGTGCCCCGTGCGAGATGGCAGTTTGATTTCAGGGGAAAAACCCCGTGCAAAGCTGTTTTTGTATATGAAGGGGAAGCGCCCCGTGCAAGATGGCAGTTTGATTTCAGGGGAAAACCCCCCATGCTAAGCTGTTTTTGTATGTGAAGGGGAAGTGCCCCGTGCCTTACGAGATTGTATTAAGTGCCCCGGGCCGGGCGGGTTTGCATGTTGATTTTAGGGGAAACCCCCGAGCCAGGCTGTATTTGCATATAAGGGGGAAGTGCGAGAGTGAATTTTGATTGTATAGGAAACCCCTGTGCCAAGCTGTTTCACATAATATGAAGGAGACCTCCCCCATGCGGGTTTGCATTTCATAACAATGGAGGGGAGTGCCCCGTGCGAAATTGCATATTTGATTCCCGGGGAAAAACCCCGTGCGTGCCAAGCTGCATTTGCTATGATGTGGAGATGCCCCGTGGGGAAAATGCCTTTGATTTCGGGGAAAATCCCGTGAGCTGCATTTGCGTATGAAGGGGAAGTGCCCCGTGGGGGAGTCCCCCGCAGCATTATATTGTGAGAGATACCCAATATCAAAATGATTGTATTCGCTTCAAAAGGGGTACATGTAGTACTATGAACCCCAGCGTCTTGTATTTGCAATTATTGTATTTTGATGTGTTTAATGTATCCCAGGCCAAATTGTCGTGGTAAGGGTGGGTACCCCTTAGGGAAATGAACTACATGCGCCACTTATGCAGCAAATGCTTGTACGCGCGATTCTATTTGCCTGAATGGGTGGGTCCCATACATGATCATGCACTACTTTTGGACGAGTGGGCAGCCTTTCAATTTACGGAGGGGATTGTCCCTGTGGAAATGTGGTTGAAACCTTGGAGGGGAAAGCCCCGGTATGATATTAAGTAGAAGTGCTTTTTGCAAAATTTATTTACCACGAGATTGTACTTTAACAAAGTAAAAAATGTCATGAGCCAAAGCGTTTATGTGGGGGAGGTGCATCGTAACAGATTATAACTCCGTGAAAGGAAGTGCTTTAGGCAAAATGATTTTTCAGGAGAAGATGAATTTTTTCTGTCGGTTAAAAAAAAAAAAAAAAAAAAAAAAAAGGGGGGTCTGGCCAGTTCTGGTTCTGGTATTTTGTTGTGCGGGTTGCGTGCACGACCCCCCCTTATTTGTGCCTTAATTACCTGAAATTTTGGAAGGGCGGGGATGGTGCCCCGCCACTCCAGTTTTCTTTAGGCTTGTGTCCATTTGTTCCTCAGGTCCCATTGCAGGGTTCTGCCCGTTCTTTATTTGTCCTCGTTTAAAGGAAGGGGTGCCACCCCCCCCCCCCCCCCCCTTAAAAAAAAAAAAAAAAAAAAAAAATCGAGGGTGCATGGATGGAAGTAGGTCTTCCTAAATGCAGTTTCCCACCATGCAAACCGCATGGGGGTGGAAATCTGTCAGATTTGTTATTGTATGGACACAAGAGGTGTAATTTGGCTGGAGCCATCGGCTCCTATAGTTGAGCCATTTTACAATAATTTGGATGCGTTCTCCATGTTTGAGTTGGAGGTAAATGATCTCGTTAGCGGCCCCATGGCATCCTGGCACATGATGTTGGGATGTCATAGCGGGCACTGGGGCGTGCAAAGTCTGCGTCAACCTGATACAAAAGAGTTGAGAGGATGTCCATGCTTACAATGCGTCCTCTTTATATAGTCATCAACTAAATGCAGCTTGGTTTTATGTTTTAACAGTCAATGCAGGCCAAGTCTGCGCTTGAGGTACACAAGCCTAGGCGGCTCGAGTTGCTTAAAGCATGTTTGGAGACGGGCTACGATCGAAACGTAGCGTATGTGATGTCTCTGCTCAGAAGCTATGTCGACGAGTTTGCACCTTTGTCAACAGAAGATATGAAGGAACAGCAGTTGTACGTCAATCTGTTGTCAGATTGTACAAAGCACGTTCAGGCCAAGACACCAGGCATAGCAATGTATATATACAAGTCCATTACAGGAGAAGACTCCGATAAGCGACTGCGCTTTTCCAAAAAGCACCTGGGCCTCAGCGCGCCCCCATCTGAGTTAAAAGCTCAATCATCAGCCAGTCAAGGTTTCTTGAATAGGCCCGCTAGACAACCGCTGCGCTTCAGGGGAGATCTTCGTCAGCCTCGTCAGGGCCAATTTTCACGAGGGCCTAGGGAGAGAGACATGTGCTTCAGATGCCGCAGGAAGGGCCACTATGCACGGGACTGCAAAGAAATAGTTTAGAGGCATGTTTGACATGCCGGCGACTCATTTCACGGTCAAAGAGACTTTGGTGGTGGGATGTAGTCGAGTAATCTTCATATACTTCTTCATTTTGAGCATTTAAGTTTGTAGCAGTGATATGATGCTATTTACGGAATTATGTTTTAATAAGTACTGGTTAGGTAGCTGTGGGCTCGGGGACGGCATTTGCATATTATAATGGGCGTATGCATAGGCGTATGCAAGGGCCTCAATGGGGGATAAGTTGATGCAAAAGCTGAATGCAGGAAAACGGGGTTTCAGAGGGTTTCAGATGGTACTTTTCCCAGTAGGGAAAGTGTTGCGATATTTGATGTATCGAGTTTACCATGTTTGACATTGTATCTATACTTGCAAAAAATAAATTATGAAACGACTGTATGGTCGGCTTGAAAATGTTACAATGAGTGTATAACCCCAGTGCCCGAGTTTAGGCCTAGTGCTCTTTATGATTCAATTTAGGAATACAAGAGGTATCTGCAGATTCTCGGGAAGCATAAGTGGGAGCGTTCGTCGGCGCATCTCTTTGATCCTGAAGGCGCTCAGACAAACAGGCGCGAGAGGGGTGTTTGCTCTTGGGTGGACATAGCGGGAAAGGCTGCCTCATTTCCAGATGGATCCGCCCCGAGTCCGGCAGATGTTTTATCCAGAGAAAGTGTGCCAAACTTTGAAGCGCTCCGCTTCCGTGACCCAAATATGTTTGTAGCGGGAGGTCTGCATGATCAACCAGAGTTATGGGAAGAGGTATTGAAAGAATGCCCGGCCAACGGCCCGCAAGTTCGGAGATGGCTCCGTGAGAAATTGGACCTCTATGAGTTCTTTCAACCTTTCCAGGGTAGCTATAGAGGAAGGGAATTCAACTCCAGTGTCCCTCCAGCCATGTATTTTCCAAACGCGCCTATTTGCAAACGTTTCATACCATTTATCAATGAAACGATAGCGAAGCGCATTATAGAAGGTTCCGTGGAATTGTTGGGCAAGGTGGGTGAAGTCGACCCGCCTAGGTGCATCAACGCTCTCTCTATCGAACCAAACAAGCCAAGACTAGTCCTATCAATGAAAGGTCCCAACCTCTGGTGTAAGGACACGCCATTCAATTTGGTGCCTCTGGGGGAGATTGTGAAGTCAGTCAATAAGGGAGGTAGCTTCTCCGGTACCGACGATGCACAAGGTTATAAGCAGGTTCTGCTATCTGAAAGGTCAAAGACCTTTTGTGGTTTCGAGTGGGCTGGATTTTATTTTGTTGACACAACTCTTCCTTTCGGATTCAAGAATAGCGCCTATGTATACTCCACCATTGGGTTCTGTTTGTCAACATGGTTGAAAAATCGGGGAATTCATACAGAAATTTGGATCGATGACCGCTTCATTGGAGAAGCCGGAGGAGAGGGGCAGCCCAGATGTTAAGTGCTGTATGTATATTTTCTTTGCAGGGCTCCAGTGGGTTTGTCGCAGATGATGCCTACATCAGGGCTGCGAGAGCTTTATACGTGGTATGCTATATGCAGTCGAAATTGGGGTATTTCATCAATCTCAAGAAAAGTCAGCTTGAGCCGGTGTCCACAATGGTCCACCTGGGTCTTGGGATATGCTCAAAGTCCTTATCCTTTTGGATTCCGGAGAGAAAGAAGTGTGCTTTTGCTCAAGTAAGAGAGGAGATTTTATCCACGGGCTCGGTGTTCCTAAAGACCCTCCAGCGGTTTATTGGAAAGTGCCAGAGTTTCGCCTTGGTGTTTCCGGCGGCCTCATTGTTTGTGAGGGAGTGTTGTGCATTTTTACCCAACTTAGACGACGTCAGTTCGAGGCCGATTTCCCAAGACGTGCGAGACGAGGTTCTCTTTTGGCGTTTCGTGGATTCCTTTTCCGAACCCATCCCTTGGAGAGATCAGCGCCATTTGACAATTCAGCTCAGCTCTGATGCATCCGGGTACAAATGGGGCGGTGTGTTGGAGCTTCCGGACGGAGATGTTACCTTTGGTGACTATTGGCCGCCTAGCGTCAAAGCCATGACGGATGTTTGCTACAAAGAGGCTCTGGCCCTATATCTTGTCCTGCTATCAGTGGTAGATATGCTTTGGGATAAAAGAGTGGATGTGAAGGTGGACTCGCAGAGTTTGTATACTGCATGGGCACGGCAAAAGGCAAAGTCACGGGCACTGGCCAGAACTCTGAAACTCATCTTTGCTCTCACCTTGGAGGCAAATTTCGACTTGAAGTTGCAGTGGGTTCCGTCAGGAATAAATCGGGCCGACCTACCATCGCGGGAGCTATCCAAGGCTGACGCTCGACTCACAAGGTGTCTCTGGCTGTTGCTCCAAGCAGAGCTCGGAGGAAGATTCGGTTTTTCATGGGATCTCATGGCACTTCCTTCAAACGTTCCCCAGGGCCGGGACGGCCGTCCTTTGAAGTTCTTCTCGAGGTTTCCAGTTCCTAGCACATCTGGTGTTAACATATTTTCCCAGCAATGCCCTCGTGGCGAGGAGTTGTACGTGTTCCCACCTTTTGTTCTTGTGCCCTCTCTCATCAAGTTGTTTCTTGAATGGGGTGACGTGGTCGTAACGCTGGTGGTTCCCAAACACCCACACCCAAGGTCATGGTGGCCATACCTGAAATCCTTTGCTCAGCAGTCTCTGCGCATATCGGAAGCAGGGCAGGTCGGGGTTCTCGAGTACCCAACGGGTGAAGGCTATGTTAAGAATACCGTGGGTCTCCCGTTTGAGCTTTGGGGTCTCAGATGTTACTTCCCCGCTGATGCCCGGGTTTCCAGAGGAGTCCATATTCCGCAACAGCATTCAGTGCTCATAGTCTCTGACTCCATGTTCAGAGGAATGGGCAGCTTTGGGTGGCCGGCTTCCTTGAGCATTAGGCTGGTGGCTTCCGGAGGAGCTCGGATGGAGACATTATGCAGATCGCTAGCTTTGATGAGCAAGGTTCAGATGCCTGAGGTTGCAGTCCTTCATGGGGGCATTAACGACTTTAGCAGGAGTGCAGATTGCTCAGCTGGGGTCAAGCGGCTGGTGAGGGTCTTTGCCTTGGCGGCAAAACAGTTATGTGTACAGAAACCAACGGTCCGGTTTGTCCTGTCGGGAATATGCCAGACAAAGAGCAGCAGGGTCAACTGTTCCGTTGCCACTGCAAATTCGGCACTGAAGGAGGCTTGCCAGGAAGCGGGTTGGCACTTCCTCTCAAATGACCACATAACTCAGCATGACCTCGCAGACGAAGTCCATTTGACACTGTGGGGCAGTTTGAGACTGCATAGGCGTCTGCAGAGGTTTCTAAGGTGTCTTCTTGGTTTGCGAACGGGGGTCGACATAGAGCTGGGCAATTAGACATCAGGCTTTCAATCTTATTTTGTCTCCTTTCATAATCCAGTTGGCCCGATGGGAGTCCAGAATGAAGGAGCTTGATGGCAAGGTCGATTTGTTACCTTACAACAGACAGAAGAGCAGCTTAGTTAACAGTTTTGCTGATTTCCTCAGGCAGAACCAGGGCTCAGGTTATTTCACAGATAGTGCAGATCTGGACATGGTTACCCCCGACGACATAGTCAAGTTTTTGGTGGACCGCGATACGAGGGGCCGCACTCAAGTTCATTCACTCGGGTGCAAACATTTGGGAAAGCACGGTGCGTTCGACTGTTGCTGCGATCGACATCTGGCAGCGGGCACGGTAGACGCCTACGTCGGCCAACTCCGAGCATTTTTTAACTCCTGCGGTAAAACGCAATCATGGCGGCAAGGCCAGCTGTCATCAAATCCATGCATCTCCCACCGGGTGAAGAAATACATGAAGGCAGTAAAGCTTGAGCAGGCAGAGGCACATGTGACTCCCCAACAGGCGGTCCCAATATTCTCCGATAAGATTCGCTGGTTGGCTCAAGAGATCAGGAGAAGAATGTCCCTCATGCAGGAGGCTGGCAGGAAAGGTCTCACGCAGCAATATATTTTCTATAGGGATCTGGCATTCTTCTTGTGCCTGTGGTGGGCAGGGGAACGGTCCTCGGATCTAGGACGTACAAAAACATGCGAAATAACCAGGATTGAAGGTGGTGACTTGTTATTTAATCATACAGTCGGCAAGACGGTCAGAGAGGGCACCTCCTCTCTCATAATCATACCCAAGCTAAGTAACGGGGAGTTGGATCCAGCTGGGGCAGTCAACGGGATGGTGGGCTTTGCAGAGCAGAATGGCTTTTGCCTAATGGACGGCTACCTATTTCGTCCCACAGCACCAGGTCACCAGAGCCTGGTCAACAAGCCCTTCATCGGTAATTGTCCAAGTAAGCGTCTTCAGCTATATTTTTCCGCATCATCAGATACCTCGGATGCCTCCCTGAGGCCCACGGGGGTAGAGCAGGTGTTGCAACGACCCTCCGTCTGCTGGGTGCTACCGAGCAGCAGGTTATGGACCACTGTCGTTGGGCAACTCGGCGCACGTATAAGCACTATACGGAAGTTGAAAGGGTTACCAGACGCAATACGACTGTGAAGATGCTAAAGGACGCTTTGAACACCGGCGAGCATAACCATCCCCATGCGGCCGACCTTGCTGGGGAGTTTTACCGAACGCTCAACTCCGGTTTCGGGTTAGAGGTTGCGTTCGGAGCGGAGGGCAGCAAACCATAGCAGCTTCAGGGGTGGGAGTATCAGGCGCAAGGAAACAGGGAAGGACAGGTGAGGAGCGACGTCAGTACGCACGGGATCATTGGACTATGCAAACGCGGGAATTTGCTTTAAACAGAAACCAAAAAAAAAAAAAAAAAAAAAAAAGGGGGGGGGCCTCTCCTTTGAGATTTGGGGTGAGATATGGGAAGTTTAGGGGGGCTGAGTTCGCAAAAGGGGCCAAGTTCTGGGACGGAGCGAAGAATCGTTTCCACCCATATCTAAGCCTCAACGAAACAGGAGACCGAGATGTGCATGGCGGTGCAAATAGTTTACTATTTGCACCGCTGTGAACGTAGAGGGCGACTGACTCAATGTCAGTCGCGATTCTGGCGAGATGGGAGAGGATGGTTGACTGTTCGGTGCGGTAAGTGTAGTTGGCACCGTAGTTGTAAGTATGACTTTGTATGTTTGATTCCCCACCCACCCACCCACCCCTTTTCGGTCTATGAGGAATCCTCATCTCGGTTTCTACTCTCGAATCCACCCATATCTAAGCCTCAACGAAACAGGAGACCGAGATGTGCATGGCGGTGCAAATAGTTTACTATGCTCAGACTGGTTACCGCATTTTCATCAAGTCTTCTAAATTGGCCGCGGGAACCAGTCGTCGCCGCATTGAGCTACAATGCAATGTAGCATTACACAAGTGTCACCGCGACATCGAATTGCGAAGTAGCATAGAGCAAGGAAGTAGTTATCGCGACAAAGCAAATTTGTAAAAACAACGGATTTTTTTTTGTGAAAAATCAGTGAATGTAAGTAAGAAAACAAATAAATACAAGCATGTTTGACACGAAAGGGTTGTTGAGAGGTATTTTGTGTAGACAGAAATGACAACAAGAATTTTTTTTTATGTATTCAAAATTTCAATCATTAATTTTTTTGGCCTAATCATGAGTCTTAGCAATAATTCTAATCATCTGAGAATCAAGCAATCAACTGAATAAATCCTTGCCCTGCAACTCCTTTTATAGACTTTGAGCTCCATACATAGTCTGCGTGCAACTTCTCTTTGCCATGTATACAACAGTGCATAAACTCAATTGACCAATCAGAAACAAGGATTCCCAATATGCAAAGTGTGAGTGACTCACAGTGTTCTAATGTGTTTAAAGAATACAGTTGGTGACTAAATTCCTATTCCGTCACAATATATACACACACAGAAGAAGTAAAAATAAGTATGGATACATTTGGATAAGTGGGAGATAACCTAATTATTTAAAATGTCGATAAAAAGGGGGACTGGGCTTTTCTGAAACATGTTAATACTTGCAGTAACAGTAAAATGTTATATGACCTTAGACATCTGCCATGACCCTCTAAGGCCAAACAAAAAAGTCTCTGGTTTCTGGTCTGCGCATGCGTCATAGTAGCCATGCCCCTCGGCAAAATAAAAAATGAAAACTAGACATGTGTCGAGTTGATTATTATTATTATCATTATTATTAATCATTTCTGGTAATGAAACCAAGGATTCCTCAAAAGCGCCCTAGGCACTGTAGCTCGCAAGCCTGAAGAAACCTGTGGAGAGAAGACAATGAGAAGAAATTACAGTTTTAGAGTTTGTAGACAAACACATAGCTGTTTCTAATAGTTAAGCATTCACTGCCACGTAGGAGTTTCATCAAATCGAATGTACAGGTACTGAAAGAAAGTGCAGGACAGGAGACTGGTGACGAGTCTATGATTGGTTGATTTGCTCTCCTTTAATTACTGATTGGGGGTCAAAAGGGTTAGGAATGGTCGGGATGGTAGGGAGAACTGAGCCACTCCCTATCCATGAAGTATCCCACATGGCCAGCGTCTCTAATAGCCTCTCCTATTAAATCAAACTCCTACTGCTTGGCTTCGCACGCCGACCCCTGTTTTAACCGATGGCAGAGGTGTGAAAGGCGAGTGTCTGGCGCCTTAAAACCAGATTGCTCCAGGCAGGTGGGGCTCGTCAGCCATGGGAGGCAGCTCACCTAGGAAAAGGAACTCTGATCTCAAACCCGGGCAGGTGGGGCTCGTTAAGCTATGATCAGCAACCCATCTAGTCTAGTTGGACTGATGTTGAACATGTCATCATAAGTTATTTCTCCACCTCTGGCTAACATGTTCCTGACCAGAGGCGATCTACATCATATTCAGTAGAGCTCGGCTCTCCGGGAACAAGCTGTCTCAGGGCCAATCACCCGTGCAGCTGCTGGATCCGGACTAAAACAATTCCAGCAATCCCATCGTGTACGAAGAATCTGCGTAAAACTATGAAGGTAGCCGGGCGGCTGTCTACAGACGACTCCATGACGGACCAGCGGGAAACCGGTAGAACATCCCAGACTGTTGGTCTTGATAAAGGTCGCTTGTCTGCCTTCGAACCTCTTGTTATATCTACATATAATGTGCGTACTTTACATAAGAAAGGTAAAATTCACCAACTCTTCATGGGCTGTGCAGATGCAGGCGTTGACGTCATCGGAATCCAAGGGCACAGGCTCATCACATCCAACTCCACAGAGGAAATTTGGTCAGACGATAGAAACTGGGTCATGGTCTACAGTTCAGCAACCAAACAGAGGCAAGGAGGTGTGGGTCTACTCATGTCTGGACACATCTATAGGTGCCTGCAAAGTGTTGAATCCGTCTCTGAGAGAATCCTCTCTGCATCTTTCCACGGCAATCCTCAGTTGAGCATCACTGTTGTGTATGCACCTACATATTGTTCACCAACGCCAGACAAAGATGACTTCTATACATCCCTCACGGACTATCTAGACCAAGTTAAGAGGCACAATATCCACCTTGTCCTTGGCGATTTTAATGCCAGAGTTGGGCTAGACAGTCACCTCTCTCACCCCGAGGTTATTGGAGGCTATTGACACCATAATATCACAAATGACAATGGCGAGCGGTTGGTCAACCTGTGCCAGGAACATAAGATGAGACCTGCTTAAATGAGATTTCCACAACCAAGAAGCCGTCAGTGGAATTGGTCTCATCCAGATGGATCAGTATATCAACTGGATCACATCTTAATCAACAGCAAGTGGATCAACTCTCTCCGCAACTGCCGTGCTTACAACTTGGTAGAATTGGATTCTAACCATCGTATTAACAGCATTTGGCTTGTCACCAGTCTGAGAACTAGCAAAGGGAAACCTTGCAAGAGACCTAAGCTCAACTGGAAGAAGCTGCAGGATCCTGTCACGAGAGAGATGTTTCAATTGGAGCTATCAAATCGATTTCAAGTTCTTAATGTGGAAGACACACCAAGTATTACAGATAGATATGCACACTTTGAGACAGCGGTCAAGGAAGTTGCAGAGACAGTGGTTGGCAAGCGTGAGACTGGTGGAATGCCAATTTGGGTATCAGACAAGACAATATATATCCAGATATTTGGAATCAGAATGTCACAAGATCAAATTATCATGCAATCAAGGCAATAACGAATGTATGAACACAATAATAGTCTCATTTACAGTTCGACGCTTAGTCCAGTTTGTTGCCTATTCAAGGATTATGGCTCCCTGAATGAGTTCAGTAAGGTTTTATCCAAATGCTTCACAACAGGTTCACTAGGCTTCGTAGGATGTAGACACGATGACTGGGGGCTCGGGATAATCCCACTGGAAGCTCGCAGTATCCTCTTCTCTGTCCGGGAGATGGGCTGGTCACAGTCTAGAATTCCAGCTCGCAAATCAGGGAGAGGGATGTCCTTCCAATCACGCCAGTTTAATTCTTCTCAAGGTCGGGGGGGGGGGGGGTGTCACATGGGCCTCAGCTTCGCCCGTTGACGCTCACCAATTATTGCCGGAAAGACTCGTCACCAAACGTCAGTTCCACGTACATGTGTACCGATGCAGCGGAGCGTAGACGCACTAGTAGGCTAGGCGCACCGGTAGGCCTGTTGTTGAAGTGCGGTCAACCCCATGAAAGCACGGAGTTTTCACTGTAACGGTCGGCACTCGCACCCGCAGGGTAACTTTCATCGTTGTCGTTTCAATCCTTAATTTCAGTTGTACCGCCGTTAGGGGGGGTTTGCAAGTGTGCTGAATGGATCGAGGTCTAATGAAGTCAAATAAATCAAGCACAAAACACAAGGGTCTCGACTGAAGCGTTTAGGGTCATTGTTCTCATGGTACTTCTTGGATATCACAGACAGTACATCCAAACTAGGTTCGCAAATTCCCAAAAGCTCCTATAAAGCTCTTCAAACCTAAAGCTCCTAAAGGACTCTAGAAAGGCTCCTCAAAGTTCCCGAAATGCTCCCATAATGCTCCGTGAAAACTGTATAATAACAAAGAACAAAGTTACAAAAACATTAAGTACATGTAAACAACTAACACTAACAGTCATTAATAAACATACACAATTACAAGGTCATGTATCTCCACATGTGCGTACAATTTAGGGCAGGTTCTCCTAAGCAAAACACAAATAAAGACACCAAATTTCCCATTTCCAAACTAGTATGACAATAAGAATAGTGTAGATTACCTCCTTGCGTGCACTGGATTTGTAGTTGACGCAAGTTGGTAATTTCTGACGACTTGTTACGTTTCTATTGCTACTAAAACAAAACGTTGCTTAAGATGGCGACCTCCATCGAAATTTAGACCATGCCTCTGTTAGTTGGTGTTCGAGAGAGGGCGCTATAACAAGTCACAGTTATAGTGGCAAGTCACATTTACAAATACAAATAAAATCTGTCTTTTCTGTCTTCACAAAATACCTCTCAACAACCCTTTTGCATCCAAAAATGCTTGTATTTATTTGTTTTCTTACTTACATTCGCTTTTTTCAAAAGAAACCTCCGTTATTACAATTCGCTTCGCGATAACTACTTCGCAATTCGATGTCACGCACGGTGACTATAATCACGTGGCGACGACTGGTTCCCGCAGCGCAGGGGCCAATTTAGAAGACATAATGAAAATGCGGTAACCAGTCCATAGCTAGCTATGTGACCGATAGCGCGCTATCAATACAATGCAGGCCACTGTCAACTGGTCGGATTCGACATCGTAAAAATGCCAAGAAAACACCGATGGAGAAAGAACATTTTTGCGAGTTAATTTACAGAATTGATCTAGCTTGTCTGTGTATGTATTTTCTGTGTTCAGGAGTTCATTTTGAGATCGCACTACTCGTATTTGGAGTGATACATGCCGCGTGTTTCCTGAAATTGTTGACCGTTAAAACAGGTCTGTCGGCCCATAGTGGGCCGCTCGCCACACACGCACGCATCACACACCTCGGAGTTTTGGCCAGCTCCCCGCGTCTTGACTAGCGTTGTCCATATGGTGCGAACGGCCTGAATTTTCCATTATTTTTTGAAATGATAGAATGTAAATATATTGACAATAATTAAAGGTAGGTTTTACTCACTTTTTGTGGCCATTTTGTGTATAGCTTTCGTAGTGCAATGGAAATAGTTCAGGCTAAAACTTCACATATAATTGAATACCCCATTCAATCTGCATAAAAAAAATTGGCCAAAATTTTTTTCCGACCGACCGACCCTATTTTTGAAAGGCATGTAATCGGAAGCAGAACTATTTTTTTTTTGGCCTTATTATTTAACCAATGTCGAACAAATATAAAAAATAACCAACACCTGGGTAACACTAGTGACCAGCAACCAATTCTTGAGTAAAATGTTTCCCCAAATAGTGGTAAAAATCTTTGACCAATAGATGGGTAAAGTCTCAACAATTAATTGTTGAGTAAAAAATATTTCCCCAATTAATGGTAAACATCTTTGCCCAATGGATGGGTAATCACACAACCAAATGTTGAGTGAAAATATTTCCCCAATTAGTAGTAAATATCTTTGACTAGGGCTGTGCCGAATATTCGGCTATTCGATCGATAATCGAATATTCGAATATTTATTTTCGAATAAGAATATTCGGTGGTGATATGCAATGAAATAAAAGGTGGAAAAAACTCTTTTTTTAACGACAAAAGTGTATTCTCAAAGTTAAGTTTCAAGTTGCTGCCAAAAAAACCCATAAAAGTAGCTTGTATATGCCAAGCAATAATGCCATACATATATACTTCTGCTTTGGGAGTGCTTGCAGTAAAGCCAACCCATTTTTTTAACGCCGGTCTGCAACACCAATCGCTGATGCTTCCGACAAGATAAACAAGACATTTTGTCTTTCATGTCTTCACAAAACACTTCCTGACACCTTTTCATATCAAACTTCTAGCATGAGTAGTAACGTTTCCGTTGTCCGTATTTTTGTTTGTTGTCCTACTTACAATCCCTACTTTCAAAAGAAAACCGCCGCTGTTTTTCCCCGATGCGATCCTGGCAAGTTTCCCCGCGCGTTGGTGTTACATGTACATGTGTGCAGCATAGGAAAATGCAGCGTGGCATTGGAGAGGAGCACGTGTTAATTTGCCCACGTGCACAGTGGGAGGGGCTTACTGGATCGGCTATTGACATCGCGAAAATGGCATGCCAACATCGATGTAGAAGACCTCTGCAATCTCATGCAAAGAACTTGATTTCTTTTTTCTGTGTGGGCCTTTGTATTTTCCGTTTTCATGTACTTATTTTGAGGACGTACTGCTCGCACAGGGTCGCACAAGAAGCGGTACATTACACTGATACAGCGAAGCCAATTCCCCCCAAAGTTTTCCATCGCCTGTTCAATCGTGTCGAATGCACGTGGTTATAGGGAATCGCCTTGCACGCAGTATGCTGCCCACAGCACGTGGCGGTGTTGTAGAAAACTTGTCATGAACCCCAACATTACATTAAAACGTTTTGAAAACCTTGGTTCATTTACGTTACGGACTCTGGGATTTTTCTAAAAGAATTTCTTGTTTACTTTTAGGGGTAAATTTATTATGGCTGTTAGATGTTCGCCTCAATGCCTCCGTAATTATATACATGTACATGTACAAAATAATCTAGTTCTCTCAACTGATCAGAGCACCCTTTTATCGAACACATTTTCGTTCGCTGTCCGTCAGCTTTGTTCGCTGGGTTAGTCTGCTAATTGCACCCAATATTTGCACAAATAAAACATACATAAACACTTCAAAAACTAGTTCAGCAATTATACTTTCAGTAATAATACCGGGAACCTCTGGCTTATGTCCTCCAATTCGAGCAAAATGCAAGAAAAAGGGCAGACAACAGAGAGGATTTCAAACTCAAAAGAGCTCTCATTTATTTCGCCAGACAGACTTTGCGGTCAACTCACCGCACCATACCCCTGACTCCTAGCATAGAAAACCACAGCTAGACAAAATGTATCAAAATGTTGCAAGTTGGAATATCCAAACCTTTTAGTGGCCTATTTGTAAGAAAGTTATCTCCAGAGCACGCACTTAGCCAGACAAAAGAACCGGGTCAGCGCACCTGTGCCCTAATTAGCCCGCCAACAATGCGCCCGCCAGAGCTCGGCTGGCGATTTTCTTTTTTTTTGCTGAAATGTCACCCTTCGTGTTTTGGGTACATAGCTTATAATACATTTGTGGGCAAACAAGGAAATACTGCTTTGCACGTGTCAAGCTGGGGTGTGTGTATGCCGCGCCCACGCCCATTATTTGCATAAACTTAAATATGCATTTACAATTCAAAGACCCATATTTCATTGAATAAAGACATTAAATATCATAGGGTTTTTTCTTGGAGTTTTCGGTTGTTGAGAATAAGTTTATTTAAAATGATATAAAATCATTTCCTCAATTCTTGGTGACAAAAGTGTGAGTTATTATTATAAAAGTGATTTTTTTTATCCTCAATACTGTGACTAGGAAGTACACCGTTTTGTAGAATTCAAGAAGCTTCCAGTAATAGATATGCTTGGTTCCTGTTTGCGAGTTAAGGGTCGGAGAGTCACAATAGCTGACGCCACCCGCCGTGTTTGGGGTTCACGGCTTAATACGTCCCCCATGCAAACAAGGAATCCTTCACTCTAGCTTCTCTGGTGATTGTTAATCT